>CABFVX010004098.1:0-24366 GCA_902151425.1 Timema shepardi | reverse complement strand
CCCCCCCCCCCTCCCTGCTTCCACATAGCTACTCCTAAAAGGGAACAAAACGATGCGTAACGGAATGCCATCCGCAACACTTAACCTTGCGCATCTCTGCGTCACGTCTAGTCAGCGCAATAAAGTGTAGAATTCCTTTTATTTAAAGAACACAGTCTGGCTTCATCCTATCCCCCCCTCTCAAAATTCTCCCTCTTTTCTCTTCAACCTTTGTCTTTTACTCTTTATAATTCTCTTCCTAACGCTCCCGATATAAACCTTTACAAGTACCAGGGTCGTGCGAAGACAAATAATAATAAAAAAAATTGTTGGATGCCTTACGACTTGTAGAAGCTGGAGGGGGAAGAATTTCTGCACACATACCAGTAACCTTTGCACGGTGAGGGGGAAAGAGATGATAAAAGTGGAACAGAAAGAAGGAGGTAAAGAATAACAAAGATTTACACGGGAAGTGTACACCATGCACTGTTCAAGAAATATTGACTGGCTGAGATATTTCTCGCAAAGGAATTCTCACGAGAGGCCTAAAATATATATTGGTGCGCAATGACTACGAATAGATGTGATCTTGCCCATGGTCACAGACCGGATACACACCAGACCCACAACCTCCAACTGTTTGAGTCCTTCACCACCAGGATCGCTACGTACAGTCCCAATTGATAACATCGCTATCAAGCAGGCATTTTTTTTTTCAGAAACAGTTCACTTTAAAAATGGCTTTACTAGTAGAGAACAGACAAAAATTGCCTTCTAATGTCAATAAACAGTTTTTAAAAATATCTAGGTTCAGATAGTGACCCAACCTCCTTCCCATAAACAAACCCCAAACGAGCCTACTTATACTACAAATTACAAATAAAATATAGAAATCTATGGTACTTTTTTTTTTGTTCAAGTGAATGTTTGAAAATTGTCTAATTTTGGTTAATCTTAAAATATCGTTGACTAGTTACGTGTCTGAACCGGGTGATCAGAGTTCGATCCATGTCGGATGCACTGATAGAGGCTTTCCACTAAATATTTTTTCCATTGTCTCTCTCCAAGAAAATGCGATCTCACTTCTTTATAAATCAAACTTTCCTAATCCCTGAAATATTAGTGTAATTAGTACATAAGTGTGTATAACCCGAAAGGATAGTAATACGCGGTTCAAAAGACTCCCAGTGTCCAAAGGCTCAAACCTGGCTCAAAGAGCGCAGATAAACTCCCGTAAGGCTGAGTGTCTAATGGTTTGTGTCTTTGGTCAAATGGGTCCACTCGAATTGTGGAATAAACTATACCTGTCCGCCGTTCCACGTGAATTGCGGAACAACATGTAATCCCATTCAACTCCTAGCCACTAACCTAACATAACCTAGCCCAGCCTAACATACCGTTACCTAACCTAACCCAACCTAGCCTAACGTAACCTAACCTCTATATTCTATTTTGTACAACATCATTACGAATTTAATTTTTACTCCCCAGTTCGTGTGCACCGGGCCAAATACGTCGAGGTAAATGAAAGCGGGTTTGAATTCAAATATAACTAGTATTTTTTTTTACATATTTCGCTTCTTATACTCCCTTCGGGTTATCAAAAAATGTACAGTTAATTTGTAGAGATGAGTAGAGTATAATATAGAGTAAATGTACCCACATTTGTGTGAATTAAGAGTGATAAACTTTTTAGGAAAAAATAAATACTCTCAGTAGACCACACTGGTGCTTTATCCCCAATATAACCATCATCGGCACTCCTGTATATTATACTCATACGTCAAGTCTTGTGATCTTCAGCTGATCCTTTTGATAGATATTGCCAAGACGTACAAAATAACACTAGACATCTAGTAAAAACCCACTTCAATGGCCGAATGGTCTAAGGCGTCACTCTCGTGCTGGCATTGACTGCCTATGACGGGGAGATCTGGGTTCGAATCCCCTTCAGGTGTATTGAAGGTGATTTTTCTTGAATTGCTGTATACTATCTTTCTCTCCACGCAAATGCGGGTACGTTTCCTCTCTGAAATTAAACCCTCCTCATCCTCAACACATTAACTTGAATAAGTTGACATTGTGTAAACCTGAAAGGTTAGTGAGAACGCGGTATAAAATATACAAGTTTTATTTCCAGTAATATTTTTTTCTTCTATGCGCGCGCAGACTTACCATTTAAAGCTTGCAGTTGAGTGGGCCACCTCTGTGGTCTAATGGTCACAGTGCCTGGCTACAGATCCAGAGGTATCGGGTTATATCCCAGGCACTTACAGTCTTTCTGTGAAACAGTGGGTCTGTAATGAATTCAAACTCAGCCTTGTGAGGACAAATGAAGAGTTACTAGTAGCCCCGTGGCTTCTTTGGTGCTGACTGACAGCTCACAGCTGACTTCTGACAATCAACATTTATGTATGTACCTAAATGTTGACTGTCAGAAGTGATAGCTGCTAAACACATGTTTTTACAGATCATATGGTTCGGCGTAGGGATACATAATTTGGTCTGGTAACTTTTCAAAGCTGTCAGTAAGCACCAAAGAAGTCATGGGGGCTACTGTACTTGAAAAAAAAAATTAGTGGCTCCGGTCTAGAAAACTGAAAATATTCGCCGGAAAGAGTGCTCTTTGTGCAGACTATATGACACCCTATATCCATGGGAGTTGGTACTATCTTAACCAACAGGCAGCGGCCGATATGGCTCAGTTGGTGGTTGACGTCAAAGAAGTTTGGATTAGAGTGTTCCTCAGATTCACAAATATTCCGGTGTATTAGTTTTCCTACAAATTTCCCCTAGTTTCCCCCTTGTTTTCCAGGAGCGTGGCAGACCCGTGTACCCCATTTTGAGGATGCACTCTGGCGTTCGTTCAAAGTGAATACCAGAACACAAGAGGCATTAAATAAGTTAGTTGCAATCCCCTGCGGCTCTCAATGAGAATTCTTAACGAGAGGTCACTAAACCAACAGATTTCGCGAGGTTTCTGCGCGACTCCCAAAACAACTGCTCACTTTAGTGTTTTATCGGGCGTCGAGGTGAAAAATAAATCAAGCCCTCATTTAGTAGAAGATTAAAATCTCTACCGACGTAAAAGAAACTCTATATATATTTTCTGAAAGATCATCTTACAACTCTTTTTAAACTAATTACGCTAATGTGTTAAGTATGATGAAGATTGAATTTATAGGAAGTGTACCCGCATTTTCGTGAAGGAATAATGGAAAGCCATTTAGGAATAATCACACTCAGTAACACGTTTTGGTGGTCGGATGGTCTAAGGCTTCGCTCTCGCAGTAGATTAGACTGCCGATGACGGGGAGGTAAAGGTTCGAATCTAGGTTGGGTGTAGTTAGGGTTTCCTCCCCTCCCCCAATTGTTTTTTTCCACTCTCCCTCCACGCAAATCTGGGTACAATTTCCTCTTAAATTAACCTTCCTCATACCTAAAACTGTTAGAGTAATTAGTACATAAAAATATAGCCTGAACGGGTAATAAGACGCGGTGGTAAGCATAAAACACACTCAATACACCTGACTGGACTTGAACCCCGACCTTATAGTTATCAACAGTCTATTATATTGCCTTGTGAATGAGTGTAATTCCAGGCCCCCACCGTGGTTCGGATCCCACGTTAAACTGTAGGTCCTCCATTTCATCTCACAATCACCCTACCATTACACATTAGCGTAAGTGCGTATAACCCGAACGGGTAGTAAGACGTGGTGCTAATAATAATAATAATAATAATATATTGCCTTAATTAACCCGTGGTTCGCCAAATTTCTAGAACTAAAGAGCCCTTGTACAAACAATAAAACTGGAGCACTTATACCTAATATTACCGTGAACAAATGTTATATTTTATTAAAATAACATTTTAATTTGAAAAGTATATTCCGGCACCTTATTTCAATCAGTAGCATGTATGTATACTGAGCTAAGGGTCCCGGCATGACTGAAAAATGCATCATTGGTGAAATGTGGCTTTCAAAGTGATGAATTAACGGCAAGGGGGCTGGATGTTGTGAAATGTTCTATATTTAAGTCAGTTTATAAGTCGTGTGCTGATACAGCTAGTCGCTACAGAAAAAAATATATAAATAGTAAAATTAATATTAGCACCGCGTCTTACTACCCGTTCGGGTTATACGCACATGTGTTAATATGTAATGGGTAGGGTGATTGTGAGATGAAATGGAGGACCTACAGTTTAACGTGGTATCCGAACCACGGTGGAGGCCTGGCATTCCACACATTCACAAGTTGTGATTAATACACGTCTTGTCAGAGGTGGAGATAGGGTTTGGCAATCAGATACATCCGTGCCGGGACCGAGGTCTGAACCCCGGAACCCCAGCACTGAGGTCCGACACCTTACCCCTAAACCACCAGGTCACCTATGAATACTTTTTTTTTAAGAGAGAAAACATCACATGGTATGGCCTCACCTTTGGCAAATGTTTTCCTTTACTCAGATTTGAGCATGTCTTCAATCTTAATAAACTAATGCTACTTTATAGTAGGGGTGTTCGAAGGCCACCTTTTCAACTAAAAGCGAACTCAAAACGAATATATGAAATATTCTTGAAGACGAATCCAAGTTCGAATTTTTTTTTTGTCAGTTGTTTAATGAATGAAAAAATGTTACATTGTAGTTATTTATCAATAACTGTATGCACTAAAACTATTTGGAATAGTTGTATTGCACAATTTTCTTGTAATATTTTTATAAAAATATGATAATAGTCCATTACTACAGGCTTTTTCCTATGAATATTAATCTGTAACTTACATAACAGCTCAGAATGGTATTAATTAAAAATAAATTGAGTCTTTAGCTTTCAATATTTTTATTTGTGAAACTTCATAACTGTCGAAACAGGAATTTTTATTTTCGAAGCCAAGTCGAAGATGACTTTTATTTCAAAGCCAAGTCAAAGTTTTAAACTTCGGACACCCCTACTTCATAGAATAAAAAAAAAGTTTACAAACTTGCTTTGCGGAGGTGAAGCTTAAGGGCTACGCGGATAACATTTTGGAGAACGTTCCGATTCGACAACCAAAGTGTGAAGATTTTTTGTTATTATAATTTTTTCACCGCGTCTCACTAACCAACCCACGGTGAACATATTTTCACTGTACCAACCGGAACAGGGATATATATTTTTTTGTATCAGCACGTCTTATTAAATATTCAGGTTATACGTACATATGTTAATTACTTTAATGGGTTAGGGATGAGAATGGAAGAATTTAAGAGGTAATCTACCCTCATTTGAGGGGAAGGCAAGTGGGAAACTATTTAGGAAAAAAAATACACCCTTCGTAGTCTCAACTGGGATTTGAACCCAGATCTCGCCGTCATCAGCAGGCCAATCTAACACGGGAGTGAAGCAGGCGTGGATTCAGGGGGGGGGGGTCAAAGGGTCAGTTGACTCCCCCTGTGAAAGTTAGAAAATGAGTACAAAACTAAAGTTCACAGCTTAGAAAGAAAATACAACATAGATAAATTATACAATTCTTTTTATTGTTTTACTTTCAGACTACACTTAAGCCGGGTCCACACCTGCGTTATTCGTCCACGTTTATTTACTGTTCGATATGACTCACTCAAGTTTCCAAGAAATATTTGTTTTTATGTACTAATATTTGTCGAGTAGCTAACATTGTTGCGCATAGAGACGGTAAACTAACTGTCGAAGGCGAGAAGATCGGGGTTCGATCCCGGTTGGGTGCATTGAAGGTGATTTTTACTAAATGGTTTTCCACTCTCATTTCACGCAGATGTGGGTGAATTTCCTCTTAATTAAACTTTAATAATCCCTAAACCATTAGTGTAAATAGTACATAGGCGTATAACACGAACGGGTAGTAAGACGCGGTGCTAGAAAAAATATTCTAATCTAAGACACTTTAAAACCAATATAAATTAAATTACTGTCCCTTTTTTACTTTCTCATGGCCGCTTTAATCTCCCTGTACAGTTATAAATATTGTTTTAGCACCAAGTTTTATAGTACACATGTGGGTTACACGATTACGTACTAATTACGCTAATTATTTTAGGGATTAGGAAGGTTATATTTATAGGAAGTGTACCCGCAATCGCGTGGCTGGAGAAAGGATAGACATTTTGAAGAAGAAAAAAAAACTCACGACATCCGATCTCCCCTTCATCGGCAGTCTAACTTACTGCGATGGTAGCGCCTTAAACCATGCGGTCAGCAAAGTGTGTATGTGACTTGATTACCAAAGCACAAAAGTGAGAAAATTTGTGCAGTATAATCTTAAATAGATTTTTATAGTTCCAGTAGTTTTTTTTCTTTCTCAAACACAAACATTCAGTAGTTGCCAAAAAACAAAACAAACAAAAGTTACATTCCCCAACACTTAACGGTAAGAACAAGACTGTCGTAAGATCTTAAAAGTAAAGAACAAGAGCTAATCTTCTTTCTTTCTGGTTTTTTTTTTAAATAAAACTTTTAAGAGCACCACATGTGGAAGAACACACGGCATGTTAAGGGGCAAGAAGGGGTTGAGAAGTCGCTTTAACTTGTGTGTGTTTTTTTTTATCATTATTTTAGTCGTTTCTTAACCTGTCCCGTTGCCAAGACACACACACACAAACTTGGTGGTGGTGGTCGCGTCGCATCTCTTACATGTGTGTGTGTGTGCGTGTGTGTGTGGAGGGGTGAGAGGGATGCCTTTTCCCTCCGCCACACGTACAGCCGCACTCAACCTTGTAAAAGCCTCCCCCCCCCCTTTTCCACACACACACACACACACACACACACACACACACAAAGTTTTGTTGCTTTGTTTGTGTACAGTCTCTTAAGTGCCCCCGAATCCCTCCGCGGATTACCCCGTCACTTAGCTAGGTAGTAAAACTTGAGACCAGGCTTCACGTCGTGATGAGGTAACTTGTAGTTGACCCGTTTCGGTGGTCGCATGGTGTAAGGCGCTTTCCCCCTCCCGTAACCCCCCCCCCTAGCAACGCGTCTTACAAAACATGTTTATTTTATACGCATATGTACTAATTACGTTTATGAGTTACAGAGGAGGAAGGTTGAATTTAGAAGAAGTGTACCCCCCATTTGAGTGTAGAGAGGATAAAAACCAATTTAGAAAAACTACCTTATTTACACCCGAGTGGGCTTCAAGCCCCTATCTCCTTATCATCGGCAGTATAATATATTGCGATATTGACGCCTTAGGCTATTCAACCAACCGAAGCGGGTAGTATGAAATACAAAACAAACAAAAAAAACTCGTCCAAAAGCACGTGGGATAAAACGTTATCCTCGTCTCGGTCCTGGTTTTCCAATGTTAGGGACGTAGGGGATCGAATCCCGGTCGGGTGAAATGTAGACTCGTTTTCACTTAATTCTTTCTACCGTCCTTATTCTTACTCCATCGATATAAATATACAATTAGCGTAAACGGGGGGTTGAGAAATGGTGGCACCTTCCTCCCTCCACCCCCCAACCCCTACCCCATAAAAAAAACTTAAACAAATCTAAATTGTAATTCAAATTAATTTCTGTGTCAAGTAACATTTGGAGATATGAATGTCACATAAGAGAGACAGTTCCCTCGTAATAATAAAAGTTCTGAGTAAGCCAAGGTATTCAGAACAGTCCACAATAAGTTTACACACATGTTTTGAAAGTTAGCTTTGCTTGTGTGTAGTTACAAACCAGTAACTTACTTTTAGCAAAACATCACAGTTTTTTTAAAGCTATAAGTAGGTGCGAAACTAGGACAAAGGGTTTCTTGTTTTTTCGGAGAGTCTTTAGAGAGTGTTGAGAGGTTTTTGACAGTCGACGGCAACTGGCGAGGACCATCGAGGTAGGACTTGTGTAGTTCTTGTCCTGGACGAGATGGAGTAGTTCACTAATAGACACGTATTCAAGGACTGTTTACTATAACTTTCGTTCTATTTTACTATCTACATCACATTATGTCCTCTAGTCTATAATAAATCCATCAACACGAGTTGGACTATTTTAAACGCTCCTACCCGACAATCCTCACCATTTGATTGGCTATTCTGACAGATTGACATGTAGCTAATGGGTAGGAGGAGGGAGGAGGCAAGCGACACTAAGATATTTTGTGCAGTAGCCCCGTGGCTTCTTTGGTGCTGACTGACAGCTGAGAGCTGACATCTTTAAGAAATTACCAGAACAAATTACGTATTCCTTCACTGAACCAGATGATCTGCAAAAACATGTGTTTAGCAGCTGTCATCTTCTGACAGTCAAAATGTAGGTATATACCTAAATGTTGACTGTCAGAAGTCAGCTGTGAGCTGTCAGTCAGCACCAAATAAGCCACGGGGCTACTGTAGTTCACCAAGACCGCCTCTGTGTTCTAGTGGTCAAGAGTTCCTGGCTACAGATCAAGAGGTTCCTGGGTTCGATCCCCGGTGATTATCAGGTTTTTCTGTGAAGCTTTGAGTCTGGAACGGGTCAAACTAAACCTCGTGAGGATAAATGAGGAACTAATTGAATGGGGAAAAAAAGTAGTGGCTCCGGTCTAGAAAACTGAGATAAACTGTTAAAAGTGCCGTTTTACCAACCACATGACACCCTTTAGTCACAAAAATTGGCACTATCTACACTGACAGATGGCCAACTAATGGCTCAATTGTGAACTGACGCCATGTAGGGTTTTTTTTAAGTTCACAAATGTCGATAACTAAATCAAATATCCACGAGAAAGGTTTAAGACAAAACTATCTGTGATCTTTTTTGATAATATAAAAATAATTGGTCCCTCCCCCTTATGTTTATTTTTCTTTGTATTTAAAAAACAAGCAATCCACTTGGAAATGGTCGCTCTACGCGAGGGTTCAGTCAAGAACGAAACAGGGGACGGGACAATTTGTTCGATTGCTCGCTTGGAAAACTCGCATGAGTGACTCCATTTCCCCTGGTGGAGCTCTCATTAGCTATTAGCATGTCTTCAGGGAGCTTGTACGCTCCGTCACAACTCGGTATAGACCCCTTGTTACATATCTGTTGTCAGTACTGACCATTAGCTATTAGCATGTTGTCAGTACTGACCATTAGCTATTAGCATGTCTTCAGGGAGCTTGTACGCTCCGTCACAACTCAGTATAGACCCTTGTTACATATGTTGTCAGTACTGATCATTAGCTATTAGCATGTCTTCAGGGAGCTTGTACGCTCCGTCACAACTCGGTATAGACCCCTTGTTACATATCTGTTGTCAGTACTGATCATTAGCTATTAGCATGTCTTCAGGGAGCTTGTACACTCTTGTCACAGCAAAGTATGAATCAAAGGTTTTTAAACTTTTTTTTTATTCATGACCTCTTTTCATAAGACAAAATTACTGGCCACCCCAGACAGTAAAGTTTGATTCAAGTGTTTTTATACTCTATTGTCAGTTTTTGAACAGCTTAGGATCAAATGATAAAATAATGAACATATTTATTACAAGTAGTGCATAAATTAATAATAGAACATTCAGGTTTATAATTTACAAACTTTACATAGGCATGGTGGCTACAGACTGGGAAAACAGGGAAAACCTGAAAAAGACAGGGAATTTTTGGATGACAGGGAAAACAGGGAGATGTCAGGGAATTTAACTAAAAATAAGGAAAAGTCAGGGAATCAAAAAATATTTCTAAAATATCCCATTAATTTCGCAACTAAACACTAAAACAAAATTTAATGATACCTAAATAAAGTAACATTTTAATTTTTTTAAATAACTGATAAAACCATTTATGTCTCGTAGATACTAACTTTTTTTAATATGTGATCAATAATAAATCAAACATAAGTCAGCATCCACCATTAAAACTGGAAAAAAGTAGCCAGGGAAAATTTAAAAATGTTGCCAGGAAAACCTGCAAAAGTCAGTGAAGTTTGTAAAATATGTTTTGTATCCACCCTAATAAGTAGACAACCAATGGAAACGACTTTTAACTATACGCATGATTATTAAAATTGTGTTATACTGGGCGACATTTATTCCTGCAATGAACTAAAAAGCTATATAATGAAAGTTTGTAGTGTAATATAATTTCAATAGCTAGGATATATAGTAAATATTAAATTTATTAATATTTGTCAATGTTTGCTGCGGGCCCCAAAATCATTTTTGCAACCCAAGAGGGATCGTGACCCACAGTTTTACATCTTATGGTATAGACCATTAGTTAAATATATGTTCTAACCTAAAATATTAAGGCGGCCATCGAGAAAGTATCAATCGCTGTCAGGCCACACAGCTTAAATTTCACTGCTATCTGTGGTTTTCTGGGTCGTATCTAATCTTATACTTCATTTCGCCCTTCACCTACAACCACCTTTTGCCATGTCAAAAAAGAAAGAGGGGAAAGAAAACTCCGAAACTTCTTATCTCAAGGTAAAATAGGAAAGCTCGCTGCTAGTTTTTTAATATCTTAAAATATTCTGTTGAGAGCTTATCAAAGATTTAGGTACAATATTTGTTAGAGTAAGGCTAAATCTAAAACCCTTTTACATCAAGCCTAGGCCCATAGCTTCGCAAATATGATTAAAAAAAAGTCGTTGAAAATTAGCTAACGTTATATTTTTCCACATTTATTGATATTAACAAAACTCAAACTATAGGTCTGTTAAGGAAAAAGATCTCTGTCGGAATCTTTCGACTTTATTTTAGAGTGAATCATATTTTGAACTAATTCACCATAATTATAATTAAATATTTTGTTTTAGATAAACGACTGAGAGGCATTTTCTCGTTTATTATTTATTATTATTATTTATTATTTAGCACCGCGTCTTACTACCCGTTCGAGTTATACGCTTTAAGTACTAATTACGCTAATGGATTAGGAATTGGGAAGGTTGAATTAGATGAAGTGAACCCGCATTTGCTTGGAGGGAGAGTGGAAAACCATTTAGGAAAAACCACCCCCAGTTCACCCGACCGAGATTCGAACCTCGATCTCCCCGTCCTCAGCAGTCGAGCTCAACACGACTAGCGCTACGCCACCGAGGCGGGTCTCTCGTTTATTGAGGTGGCCCCCTTCCACCCAATAATAAAGTGAAATAATTCTCATAAATGCTGAGTGAAAACAATTTTTTTTTTCCTCTGTGTCTTCCTCAAGCTACTACCAGAATGCTACTATGTCCTACTACCCCTGCTTATAGCTAACGCTGCGTTGATAAGGTCTCCGACTCCTTTAATTGTGATCCAACACACACAAGATGTCTAGAATTAACCAGAACAGAGTGTACACACCATGCAACAAGTCTTTCGATTCTCCGATACCTTATAAAGTAGTCCAAGGTAACTAGAAACACGTGATCGAGTTGTGAATAGTAGTATCTTTTTTTATATTCATAAGTTAGATATTAAAAGCAGATTTTTTTTTCACGTCGCGTTATACCTATTCGTTCGGTATATACGTATACACTTGTAACTAACTTAATAAACAAATAATAACTGCTAAGTATTTTTGCATTTTTTATGTCATAACGTTTTTTTTTTGTCAAAATAAAAATATATTTCTCTAGTAAAAACAGAGTTTAATTTTCCTCACACAATTATATCAACAGTTGTTGAATATCTGTCAAGAGCGTAGCGACATTAGATAAGAAACTTTTTTTAAATAATGAGAAAAAGTAGTCATTAAATTCCAGGACACCCTTGACAGATATTCAACAATTGTTGATATACCAGGGGGGGGGGGAGAATATTAAACTGTTTCCTTCTGGAGCAATATTTAATTTATTTTGATATACAAACTGCAAAAACATTTACCTTAACTCAGATCCCCTACGATAAAACTTTAAGCTAAAAAAATAGGAGTAAGTAAATTAGAATTTTAGAGAAAAGGTATCCGCATTTTCATGCGGATACAGTGGGAAACCACTTGGTGCCTTCAACCTTTAATAAATTGTATTTATAATAATGATTATACATTTTAAATACTACTCAATGTGTATAAAGTGGCCCCCAGTGTACCGAACTAATTTTGATAAATAGGTTATATTTAGAGCATTAACAAGTAAATTTAAATGCTTTTACAATCACGTGCAAGAAAACTGTAATAGTTTTTATATATTTTAATAATAAGACTATCTTTTTTTCGCAGTCTTAAATTAAATTCTAAGAGAACCATATTAACTAAAATCATAAAATTAAAGTTTATTGGTTCACATTTCTCTACAATATTTGAACTGCGCGCATGCTAATATGCTAATATTCAGCGATACTAGCGCTTTTTGACTTAAATGTATGATCATTGGAACTAAAGAGCAGCCAGAGCCATATTTCTTAGACATTGTTAGTAAAACACTCTGCAGAGTTAAAACAGCAGATGTTTCAACATAAAATAACTAAAATTATACATTTTCTGTAGTTTAGAGATTGAAAATAAATCCTAAAAATCTAAAATCGCCTTATTTGTATTCCAGGTAACTTGAAAAATGTATTATTTGTATAAAGGTCCGTATTATAGCAAGCTATTAAATTAACGAACGCTGCTAGGATTGATTGTATTTTTGCTGCCTTAGGTTAAAAAATATATATTTGAAAATGGTAAACCAAATTGAACCTAGGTCTAGAAATTACTAATTTATATTAGTTACTATGAAAGAACAATCCAATATGTTTGTAAAGATCAATAACAACTTTTTTTTAAATCGTTCTTGTTTGTCTTCTCCTAAAAACTAACAAAGTTTATATCGAAATTTTTCTCCAACTTTTCTGATATGTCCCTCTTTACGTCAATAATAGAAATAAAAAAGTAAAACTTGTACGTCTCGTCTTAGCAGATATGAATATTTTATAAAATCAATAATAGTAAGATTTCTCCGTTAGGCTCAAAGAGAAGTGAAGTAGTAGGCGGGGTGAGGGGTGGGACGCGGGGGGGGGGGGGAAAAAATCGTGTATTTCCCCAAATGCCAATACAGTTTTATTTTTTTGAGATTCTACCAAACAATCTCCAAAGAAACAAAGATTTTTTTTTAGGATGAAGGTAGATTGTAGGGGGGGAAGGTAATGTGGAGTATGGCTGCAAGAACATAGGGGAGGGGGATAAAAGGGGCAGGGGGGTGTTATCAAAGTTGCAGCAATTTATTGGGGATGACATTCGTGTTGTAGGTCGGGTAGCATATGGCATTGCTCTCTCCCCTTTCCCCCCGCCGTCCCCTCCCGATACCAACCCCTTTTCCGTCTCCGGGGTCGCATTAAAGGGGATGAGGGATAACTGGGGGGGGGGCACAAAAAACGAAAGTGGAATGGAATGTCCACAGAAGGGAAGTAATTTGTACCGGAAGAAGATGTGTGCTGCCGGGTGGATAGCTACGTTCAATTTCTAACTTTGTAGAACAAGTTATAGATAACGATATTTCTTGGTCGACCTCGGTGGTGGTCTTGGGGAGGTAAAGTGGCTCACTTCAGGACCCGATGTTTATGGGTTCAAACCTATCTGAGGGTCAATGGATTTTTCTCTTGATCGATAAAAAAAAATCCGTAGCACAACTTCCTTCGATGGGGAAGTAAAGCTGCTGGTTCCTTATCGATTGTGGACATGTAAAAGAACCCTGTGAGGTAAGTGAAAATACCTTTTCCCGGGGAAATTGGTATGCTCTTTCGCGCTCGCCCATACACATTTTTGTGTGCCGATTTGATCAGTCGATTCAGAAAGTGCACGTTAAATACCTCATATAAATTAAAGGAAATTTCTAGGAATAGGCAAGGGGTTTTCATAGAAATTAAAAATAATTTTTTTTCAGGCCAAAATTGATAGCATTGTGGTAGTGTTAATTTAGAGGCTTATGGTTATATTTAAGAACATTTTTTTAATTATAAAGCTCAAAATAAAGCTATTTTGATGGAAAACTAGTTTTTTAAATCTCAAAATTTTTCAAAAAAAGGCCCTTAATTTTTTTTTAAATCAATATTTAAGAAGCGCATTACATAATTATTTTATAGTAGTTTAATGATGACTGATTTTTGAAAATATATATTTTGTCTTCGTTTTCACAAATCTATATTCTAAGATTGTGTCACATGATTGCCAAAATAATGTTTGTTTAGCTAAGAAATACTTAATAGAAGGTAGAACAGTTAACTGAGTTTTGAAAAATCATTTTGTCACAAAATATAATAGACAATAATAGAAAAGAGTATGACGAATGTATCGTACTATTTAGTATATAGCGTGTATTATTTTTTTAAATACGGAATATTTAATCACAAAACTTACAAACCGACTTAAACTAGATCAGTACAACTATTTTCACACACCCAGTCCTAGCACATATATATTTGCTATTGGGATAGAGGATTAACTTGTATGTAAATAGTAAATATATCCAATAGCCCCCCGTATTCGAACCACTGTTCTCTATAGCAGTGGTTCTTAGTATCAATTAGAGTTAAGGACCCTCTTTGAGACTCTTACAATAGCCATGGAATTCCCCAACCCCTATACTTAAATACAATCCCACAGAATTTTACATAAAATCTATTTGATTTCATTGGAAAGTGATTACATACTTGTGAACCTAATATAAAAACAAATCTCTTAAACCAATTATGTCCCTTACGTTCTCTTTTTAGGCAAAAATAGTTAATTTCTGAAGAAAAGAGAAATAAATCCGATCTGTACAGCTAAAAAGTGAACTTTAATTCTGTTCCAAAGTTAAAGTCAACGAGAGAGTTGGTAGGTTTTTTAATCAATCTTTTCAACAGCAAATATTATAGTTGTCGTTAAATAACAAATACTGCAATTTCGTGGTTTTTTTTTATTCGCACGCGATTCATGGACCTTGGTTTAAGAACCCCTGCTCTCAAGGGCACCCATGTGGGTTTTCCAAATGGGTGATGGATTGGAGTCCTATCTGTGCTGGGGCTGTAGTACCCCCCCCCCCCTTCCTCGAGAGAAAATTTCAGGAATTTATCCGTTTGGTAGGTAAATTTTAGAGTATCTGAACATAAGTATGAGATAATTATATTGGTTTCAAGAGCCAATTTTTGCAACAATAAAAATTTCTTAAAAAAAAAAATAGTTGTAGCTGAACTCAACTAAAAGAAACATTATATTTTTATGGGTTTCTTGAATAGAACAAAATGAAAAGAAAGGGTTTGAATAAAAAAGGGGAGTAAATTTACCTTTTACCATTTTAATCTCTGTTAACTTTGATATTGATGATTCTAAATTGTTAATAGTGAATTGCACCCAAATCTCAAATAAACCATTTCAATTTATTCATAAAAATGGACAACCAAAAAGGTAAATATTGCAAAGAAATTTTTCCATACCCATGCCTGCCCCAGAGTTGTGGTCAAACATTTCACCCACTTAGCCAAGATTATGAGCTATATATGCAATTGAAACAGTTTGTATGGTTTATTGAGGAGTTTTGAAACCTATTTCAATGCATTGATCAATTAATATTACTCTCCGAATAAACTTTAATCAGGAGGATTATCCAAAATTACGCTGTTTGTGAGATGGTACTTATCGTTTAAATAATATACATCTTAAAAGCATGTAATTACACTCGAGCTAAAGTTAACAAGTAATTAATTCGTTTGCCACTTTACTAGTCGAATGGGTTTTAAGGCACTTAAAGACCAGCTAAATTTTGAATTAGTCTAGTGTGTCATTCACCACAATCTTATTTTACGTCCATTAATGAGTGTTTAAAAATAAAAGAATGTTAAATATTATGAAATGTAATGAATAGCTCAAATAAAATTGTGAATATTTTTAAAATGTCCTGATTTTAAAGAAGGAACATTTATTACAATTTCAAAGTGAGTGATTAAAACAATATTAATTTCATTAACTTAAAGTAAAAAAAAAACATTTAAAGTAACGCTTTCACGGAAGGGGGGAGGGAATATTAAATTTATATAAATGTTATAATCAAAACTTAAATAATCTTATCTATATATTTATTTGAAATTTGTTGTATTTTTCTAGCCAAGATATTAAATTCGGTTCATATCGCGTTGTTTTCAGCAGCACACATGACGATTTCCAAATTTAAGAGTGCCCATAAATGGAAGATAAGAGGGGCTCTAGCACCCTTATCTTTTTGCAACTTTTTTGTTGATTTTTATGAAAAAATAAAATCGTTTATTGATACTTGGCTTCAATTTGCTATTAACGTCTTAGAATAGTCAATATCCGAGTTAACAGAGATTAAAATGATAAAATGTAAATTTTATTTAATTCCCCCTTCAACAGCTTTCTTTTCATTTCGTTACGTTCAATAAACTTGCGAATAATGTGTTTCTTTTCAATGCCCCCCTCCCCAACTCCCACCACCATTTGAAAAACCTACATGGGTGCCCTTGTTTCTAACCATTTAGTTAACAAAGTTTGTTGTGACATGTGAATGAGATGACTTTCGAAGTCATATCAAACTTTTAAAAAAATATACCACGCTAGAAAATATTGTATTTAATGTTCAATTTTCTTTCGTGTCAACGGGCCATCCATTGGCACGCGGGCCATAGATCTACCATCTCTAGTTTATGGCGTCACTCTCGTGTTAGACTGGCCTTCTGATGACTGAGAAATTAGGATCGGAATCCATTTCGGGTTGAATGAAGGTTTATTTTTTTCCCTAAATGGTTTCTAGGGGTGTGTGAAGCTTCGAAACCTCAACTTAGTTTCTAGGGGTGTGCGAAGCTTCGAAACCTCAACTTAGTTTCTAGGAGTGTGCGAAGCTTCGAAACCTCAACTTAGTTTCTAGGGGTGTGCGAAGCTTCGAAACCTCAACTTATTTTCTAGGGGTGTGCGAAGCTTCGAAACGTCTACTCAGTTTCTAGGGGTGTGCGAAGCTTCGAAACCTCAACTCAGTTTCTAGGGGTGTGCGAAACTTCGAAACCTCAACTCAGTTTCTAGCGGTGTGTGAAGCTTCGAAAACTCAACTTAGTTTCTAGGGGTGTGCGAAGCTTCGACACGTCTACTCAGTTTCTAGGGGTGTGTGAAGCTTTGAAACCTCAACTTAGTTTCTAGGGGTGTGTGAAGCTTCGAAATCTCAACTTAGTTTCGAAACAAATTCTGGGTTCAAAGCTTCGCCAATAAAAAATAATAATAGCTAAAATACTCGATTTATGTTCGATTATAGCCAATCCGAGCTGTTTTGTACATTACAGATTAATATCCATGTTGTAATAATCTGAAGTAAATGAATTTCATGTCGTGCTTGATTTATCAGATTTAAACAAAATATTACAAACATTGGTGCAATAAAACGTTTTCCAAGTAATTTTAGTGCATTAATTTATATAAATAGCCACAATATAACTTTTTTTTAAGCACAAAACAACTAACAAAAAAAATCTAACTTCGATTTGGTTTCGAGAATATTTTATATATTCGATTCGAGTTTGATTCGAAAGTGAAAAAAGTGTACTCCGCACAACCTTAATGGTTTCTCACTTTCTTGGTACGTATGCTTTTATTAAAAACTTGTATAGATTGTTTGGGTAGAGGTCCAAAAACATGATCTTATGTACTCACGTCTTGTCCGGGCTATCTGCATATTTGCAATAAGATAATATGTATTTTATTTATTTCTGATCCGACTGATTATATTAGCAGACAAGAATTTATATTTGAGTGAGATCAAAAGGGACCAATTTTACCGGGAAAGGTATTTTTTTATTTTTACATCTCTTCCTGGGTTCTTTAACACGCCACAGTCGACATGGGGGACCGACCCTCCGAAATAAGTTGTGCTACGGATTTCTAATTTCTCTAGAATAATCCGTCGACCTCGGCTGGATATGAGCCCTCGAGCATCCTATCCTGAAGCGGGCACTTAAATCCAAGACCACCGTGATCGATATTAAAATATTATTATTATTATTATTATTATTATTAGCACCGCGTCTTACTACCCGTTCGGGTTATACGCACTTACGCTAATGTGTAATGGTAGGGTGATTGTGAGATGAAATGAAGGACCTACAGTTTAACGTGGAATCCGAACCACGGTGGAGGCCTGGCATTCCCCACATTCACAAGATGTCTTGTCAGAGGTGAAGGAGGGGTTTGGCAATCAGATAAATCTATGCCGGGACCGAGGATTGAACCCCGGCCGCCAGCACAGAAGTCTGACACCTTACCCCTAGACCGCCAGGTCACCGATATTAAAATAAAATGAATTAGGATAGTAGAGCTAGTAGAAATGTACATGAGTTTGCATGTAAAGAAAACGGGAAACCATCGCCGGGGGGGAGGGGGGGTGATATCATCTTAGTTAACCCATCTGGGCCCCGAACTAAATGCGTGTCCATCAGCGCGGGTATTTCATTAATTACAATGCAACCAATCACTGTGCATTGTCTGAACTGAAATCAGCACTCGACTTGCAAACTAATTTAGGTCTAGAGCAATATCAACACACAGTCTTCTTAACTTTAATTCAACTTTTTGAAAGCAGAAACACAATAACCCGATTGTAATTATTTCAGTTACTTCGGGAATCGAAACAAAGACTTTTTATGTCGTCACCGACATTCAACTTTTTTGCAAAGTTGTCTAGATTTAAAAGCATACAATTGGTTTACAAAATTAATTTTGCGCGCTATTAAAAAAACATATTATTAATTACTTGTATTTTTTTTTAGCACAGTGTCTCACACTACCCGTCCGGACTACAAGCGTTTTTATTAAATACGCTAATGTGTTAGGGATGAATAAGGTTGAATTTAGAGGAAATGTATCTGTATGTATGTAAAGGGATAGTGAAAAACCATTTTGAAAAAAAAAAAAACCTCGGTACATCCTATTTGAATCCGAACCCTGATCTATCAGTCATTGGCAGTCCAGTATATTTCGATTGTGATGTCGAGCATTGAAGTGGGCACGTTATTAATTATAATTCACACACTCAGTAAATTGGATTTAAGTTTACTAGAATAACATATTGGATCTTAATACTTTTAATATAGGCCTACAGTATTTATTTTAAACTAAAGGTAGTGATAATATAGCTAATATTATATTATCAATAATCATACGGTGATACAATATATACAATCGTGTAAACCGGAGTAGGTTGAATTTCGAAAAGCAATTAACATGTTATGTAAATGTATTATTAAGTGATTTCAAATATTCTCTAAATAAATATGTTTATATATAAGGCATAGTAATAATATGTTTTTAGATAGATCTATGACTAGAAAGACTTATAAAAACACATTTTTCAAAGAAAATAAAACTAAAAATGTAATTTTTAATACATTTTAAAGCCCAATTTTTTCATATTGATTCACCCATAACTAATATGTATTAAGCTAAGTTGGGACTTATTCAACAAAATAATAGCTAAAACGCTACTCACTTCTGCCATGCGAACCTATAGATAATCTAACGCCGGTTAAAATATTTTTCCTCTTATTCACAAACCATATTAAAAAAAAAACTGCACTCGATACAATGAATCACCAGCACCCCCCTGAAAAATAAAAAACTTTCACAGCACTTCACTCGTTTAGTTTAAAAATAAAAGTTTAGGTCCGTCATATAATGCGCCATTTGACGTGAGCCATCGGGGTGGGATTAACTGAGTTAATAAACCTTCCCCTTTTTTATGGAACAAGGTTTCAAAATTGTGTTCGTTCACATTCATCCGGTGGTCGATGAGATAAATATATATTTATACTGCCAACCGGTGTCGTCAAATTGGGCATAAAATTATCGCGTCTTTAAGGCTGGTAGAGAGGAGATATTTTCCACTTGAAAATGTTAACCGCTCTAGACCCGCGCAGCTACTGACTGGGTGGGATTCAGAACTGCCGACACGGGCACTGTGCCGCGTTGGACGAGTAGGAGTTTGAGGGGAAAGTAGGGGAGAGACAGAGGAGAAACAAAGGAGGGAGGGAAAGGTACGCCTACGTCACTTGGCCCCGAAGAAGAGTCAGCAGCCGGACCCACCAGTCTAACTCTCCCCTCACTCCCTTTTATCCTTTTTTTATTCTTTCTTGAGATGGGATGAACCCTACTTATATAGGTTCCTTTTTTTCCCTTCTGTTTCAATCATCTCCACTAGGGAAACAATTGTATTTTTTTTATTTTAGATATTTGTTTACCTTTAATTTGAGATTCCCTAAGTAAATGACCGAAAAATATTATTTTTAAATCTTAACTTCTGGCTCTGGGGTGTTTTTCACTGACGGCGCTATCGATTGATCAAACCAAGCTATTCACCTATGTTGTGCCTTTGTTTATCTCATACCAACTTACTAACCAGTGCAGGAATCTGTACTGTACCGTCCATAAAAAGTAGTCGACTACGTCATAGAGAGGCAATATATTTTCAGACCATTTTCACAAAAGAGATTTCAGCAAAATATGATAGGACAAGGAAAATCGATGAGGGAACCTATGAACTAAAGTGGAAGACGAGGTAGAGGAAGGTGGTAAAGGACCCAGCATTTTAAAGAGTGAAGTGGAGAAAGCCTTAAAAACATGTTAAGAAATAAAGCCGCTGGAGACGATGACATACCAGCTGACCTGGTCAAGGAATTTGCAAACAACAGATTAATGGCTCTAACAAAAATTATAAACTAGATCTTCTAAATAGAGAATGTTCCAAAGACTTTCTATACGTACCCACTGTGTCCTTAAAGAAAAATAAACAAATACGAGAAATGCAATAACCACAAGGCCATCAGCCTCATTTCTCATTTGGGGATGATAGTGTTAAGAATTCTCAACCAGTAACTGAAACAGAAAATACAAAGTCTGGTCAAGAAAACCAATTTAGATTAGAGAAAGAAATTAGGATGTCATCGGGATGCTGAGAATAATTTCAACTCAAGGAATCAGTATGCATAGGTTTCATCTACTGGTCAAAGGCGTTTGATAAAATGAAGTGGAAGAAACTGAGGGGAACTCAAGAAGATCGGCGTCAACTGGAGAGACAGAACAGAAGGCTGATAGTAAACCTGTACCTGGTACACGGAGTTAAGGTGAGGATGAGTGATGAAGAGACCAACAGAGTAAAGATAGGAAGAGTAGTTAGGCAGATATGCTGTTTATCACTCAGGTTGATACTCGGATGGATAGTGACTGGTCAAAGAAGCCCTGGAGTGATGTGGCTATGTCGGACTAGGAGGACGCGTCATCAACACAATAAAATACGCAGATGATCTAGCATTACTGGCCCAAAATGAATAAGAGTTGCAGTAAATGATAGATCAGCTGGCGGAGAAAAGTTCAAGATATGGCATGGAGATCAAAATTGAGAAGTCAAAAGTAACGAAGAGCCATTGGAATCAAAATTGGAAAGCATAGGGCAGTTCAAGTACCTGGGGAGTCTGCTGACAAAGGATGCCTACTTCACCAAGGAGATTACGTCAAGGATCACCATGGCCAATGAAGCTTTCAACAAGAAGTTGCTGCTGACCGGCAAGTTGAGTTCGGAACTGAGGAAAAAACTGATGAAATGCATTGTGCTGTATGGAGCAGAAACTTGGACTCTGAGGAAGATGGTAAATATAATCTTTTAGGGTTTTGAAACGTGATTCTGGAGAACACTTGAGAAGCTCAAGTAGACAGAAAGGGTGACAAATGAAGTCTTAATATGAGTGAGTTCACAACATTTTGAATGCAATTTTTATGTATAAAGCGAACTGAATCAAACACATCCTCGGGAGGAACACACAACGCCATACTGAGCTTAGTAAGGAGTATTCAAATATTGGGTAACTTGAATGAAAGAAGAAAATTCTAGGAGCTGAAGAAGGTGGCAGAGGACAGGGCGAGTTGGTTGTATAAGTTCAATGACAAACAGAATGGACATGTCGTCAGACATAGTATATAATAATAGTAATAATAATGACTACACCAATCAGATTCTGCCCTAGCAAGCCTTACTAGTATGAAGGAGCTTTTAAAAAGTATATTTATTCTTTTAGTCAACAATTATAATATTTTACAATATTATTAATTTTATTTTAAATATAGTGAAAATATCTATCATAAGTGACGGCTTCACATCATATGACTTGAGGTATGAATCTGAATATATATATTATCTCTGGTAAATTTTCTTTCTATCTAAATCAGACTATATGTTGTCACTTACAGAGAATATTTCCGAATGACCAGAAGACAGTGTCGTGTCGTGTCGTGTCGTGGAATATCGCCAGGTTGTAATAGCCAATAAATTTTTGTTTGTACTGGTTCCGACTACCCAACTGGATTATACGCATGTGTTAGGACAAAGGAAGGTAAATTAATAGTTAATGTACTCGCACACGCGTGTAGGAAGAGCGATAAGCCGCTTAGAATAAAAACACCAATCACTACCTCCCCATCATCTTAAGACTATACTAAATGAGCCTGGAATATAACCCGCGCGCCCACTAATGGTGGGGAAGAAACAATTAATAGTACAGTCGTGTTTGAATATTGGAATAAATTTATTTCAATTTCACAACAACAAATCGTTTTTGTTTGAGACTTATAAGAATGTTTGCTACAAAATATTTTAATTTAATACTATTGTTGAATAAGAGAAAAATAAAAATGTAGGGAGGGTGGAGTGAAGGGTGGTTCCGCTGTTCACCCTCCCACAAACTACATGTTTTCTTCGGAAAGGGGAAAAAAAAAGTTCTGATCTTGACTAAGCCGTGCGGCTAGAAGGATGGTTTTACGTTGTGAAATGAAGTAAAGTTTAGGTCAATTTCGAGTTTACCACCACAAGACGGGAAAGTTTGAGAAGAAAAAAAACATGGGAACTCTGCGGTCTAGGAAGCAAGAGTAAACTTGGTTTTTTAAATTAACTAAACCACCATCTTGTTGGGAGGGGGGGGAGGATGGAATAAAGGAGTAACCGGGGATAGGGAGAAAAAAGGGTAGTTTACACCATCCTTTGGTTAACAGTTAAGTAAAAACTAGTTTTCTTCTTGACAAAGATAACACATAAACGTATCTAAGCTATGGCTACATGTTAAGGCCCTTACCCTGTCGAGTGCAAGTCTAAAACCTATCTTGTGGGATGGTGGGCGGGAGGGTTGAAAGGCGTGGCGTGGCTTCACAACCGATCAAAGTATCCTTCCGCGTCAACAAGAACAGATGGATCACAGAAACCGGAAATTGCGCTAGCCACTGGACAGTTCTTGCGGAAAAAAATCATATTTTTGGAAATATCAGTTTTCTCGAGAAGGAGTGAAATTTTTATATCAATATTTTCAACACTTCTTCTAAATTAATCAATCGATGTTTATTAATTGTTACATTTTTTTTTTGTTATGCACCCGACAATTTTCCATTTAAAAATGCCAATTTTATCGATAACTGTTAAAATTATAGAGGAGGTGAGTGTATAAAAGTATTAATAATCAACATGCATCTATTCTTGAATAAACCATTTCCAAAAAGAAAATGGCAAAACAAACAAAAAAATCTTGGAGATAGCCGTTTGTTCCCATGGCTCTGAATTTCCACGCCAAACGAAAAGGGCCAATCGCCTTCAGGTAATGAGTATTAAATAAACTTCCTATATCATCTAAATTAAATAGCCTACACTTATTAGCACCGCGTCTTACTACCCGTTCAGGTTATACGCACTTACGCTAATTGTGTAATGGTAGGGCGATTGTGAGATGAAATGGAGGACCTACAGTTTAACGTGGAATCCGAACCACGGTGAAGGCCTGGCATTCCTGACATTCACAAACTGTGATTAATACATGTATTGTCAGAGGTTAAAGAAGGGTTTGGCAGTTAGATAAATCAGTGCCGGGGCCGAGGATTGAGCCCCGGATCCCCAGCACAGAAGTCCGACACCTTACCCCTAGACCACCAAGTCACCTACAGCCTATAATTACTTGTCATTGTGTTTAAAAAATTTATTTGTATGCACATCAAGAGATGGCTCGAAAATAACGAGCTCATACAACTCTAGATCTCGATCTCAAGCCTTAACAATGAGCTCGGCTCGAAGCTCAAAATTCGAGTCATCGCAGAGCCCTAGTCTAACCGGAACAGGTGGGCTGATAAAAAAAATCAACCTTTTGATATTCCTATGTATTATTCTGGGAGTATTAGTAATATATATTATCTTAAAAGATATAAGGACTGAGTTAATAAGGTAGGTGACCTGGCGGTCTAGGGGTAAGGTGTCAGACTTCTATGCCGGCGGCCGGGGTTAAATACTCGGTCCTGGCACGGATTTATCTGATTACCAAACCCTTCCTTCACCTCTGACAAGACATATTGTGAATGTGTGGAATGCCAGGCCCCCACCGTGGTTCGGATCCCACGTTAAACTGTAGGTCCTCCAGTTCGTCTCACAATCACCCTACCGTTACACATTAGCGTAAGTGCGTATAACCCGAACGGGTAGTAAGACGCGGTGCTAATAGTAATAATAA
>CABFVX010004097.1:44614-70758 GCA_902151425.1 Timema shepardi | reverse complement strand
CCCCCCTCTTACACTACCCGAGATAAATTCTCCCACTTTGTTTATTTCACTCGCTTTGAGATTCTCAAATATGAAGCTCAAACAGCTTCTAAAGGTATTCAAAAAATATCAGGTGGAGATCACTCTAAGGAGCTTCTAGAGGCATCCTGCATTTTCTAGAGAAGTAACACTTCAAATATTTATCAGAGGTGTATAATTTTTAAAACATGTCGAGCTTAGACCGTTATAAATTCAAACAATGGTTCTTCCGTTATTAGTTAACCATAGACTGAATAATTTTTTTTCTAATATAAGTGATGAACAAGTTATATAACACTAAAATAATGTTTACAAAGTTGTTTGCGTTAGTTTACTTTGAGGGAAGTACCAGAAACCATATTTTTTTTGTTATTTACAAGTAAGGTCTGGTCTTTTGACTCTTGGATGAATATTTTTATCTGGTCGATAAGTTAAAATTGCCTCTTATGACTGCAAGATAGCATTTATCAGCCAGATAAAATGTATTTATTCATCACATTTTTATCAGGACGTTTAAGTAGTTGATAATTTTTGAAAGTTAAAGTGGGTGTTGCCATAGTGGCGTTTATGTTGTGTGTTGTTAAAAATGACAAATATGCTGTTGATTATAGATAAGTGACAATTCTGGTGATTAATTTTTAATGAATGTGGCGTAAAGAGGTAGAAATGCAAAAAGAAGAACACTGCAAAATGGACAGATAAAAGAGTTTTTCATAAGGTTTCGCCTTTCAAATTGTTGAGATACCAGCAGTTGCCAACCATTGCCCTCTACCATTCACCGGGGGTCTTTGAGCTTAGGTTTTTCATTCTTAGTCAAGCAAGCTTCTCAGTAAGCTCTCGCGTATTGAGTCAAGTTGTGCTGAGCTTGAAATCAATAAATATGTACTTTTAAAAATTAACTATTTAAATAAAATTCAAATAGTTAACATTAAAAAATAAAAACATGACATTTTCTTTAAAATTACAATAATTGCATTAATACTTTTGCAATGAACAACACATTTCACAAACAACATCCAGACAAGTTGAAAGAAAGGTAAACAATGAATCCTTTACTACCAGTTACACAATACAGCACATAAATAACCTTAAACAAGCTCGAATGTACTTATAAAGCTGTCAAGTTTGAACTTGATCTTCTATTACTAATAAAATCTCGGGTTTGATCTAAAAAAAATTGATTATTCAAAGAGCCCTACAGTTTTTAACTAATTTGTAGTGGTCATGAGCATGAAAATCTGTCTAATGAAGCGGCAAGTAAGATATTGCTACAGAATTGAGGGCCGTGGCTATGAAACTCGTTAGAATGACAACAGTTCACTCTGTGCATGTTAATCTTTGTGCATCTAAGGAATTGTTATTCAAACGAGATTCACAGTCTCTTGGCTCTTAGATTCACAACATTCTCCAAGAGATTTCCATTGCAGACATATAAATGTTGTGACTTACAACATAGTACAGATATTTTTGATTTGTTTTCCTAAAATTGTTATAAACATGTTATATTTCAATAAAAGCTAATACCCTATTTATTGTCCAATATTCAATCTGATATAGTTCTTGTTTCTAACTAAGAATGATAATTTTCTATACAGAATCAAAATTTTATTTAATTTTCTTTTTCTATTTCTGAATATGGTTGTGACGCTCTTTGCTAATTTAAAATGGGTCATGTACTTTGGATCTCAATATATTCAGAAAAAAAAAAGATATAAAGAAATGTTTCTAAATGTATTTTGCTGGGTGTTTAAGTGTTACTTTTTTCAAATTTAGAAATCTACGGCTATGCTCCAAAACTCACTTCCTTTTTAGTACACCCTTTCGAGTCACATGTTGTTTATTTTCCTAAAGATTTAATTTGCTGAGCTATGTTGAAATGTTATTCAAGTATAAAATAAAAACAAGCAACAATATATGTCTTAGAATACTATTTTTAAACTTAATTTAGAAAAGAAAAGCTATAATAAAGAGATCAAATGATATGCCAAGTCATTTTATGTGTATTTAATAACATGAGAGTTGATTTCGCAATAGTTTTCTTTTTCTTTTAAAGGTATTTTGTCTTAAGAAGCTTTTGTAATATCATGTGTGAACTGAGTTCACTTAGTATAAATTGAAGTACTCAAATATATATTATTTGCTACCCAAATTAATACCAGTAAATCAACCTATATGAGTAAATTATTATATGGATGAATTAAACTAAAATTGACATTACTTCAATATCAATAAGCCAACGATCACTTAATAATACATGATTATCAAACCAACAGTTTTTTTACCACATACTTGGTGGCCGCGTAGTTTTAACATGCTACTCTCGCATTGGACTAGACTGCCGATGATGGGAAGGTTGAGGTTCAAAACTCGGTTGGGTTTACTGAGGGTGTTTTTACCAAAATTGTTTGCCACTTTCCCTCCACACAAATTCGGGCACACTTCCTATGAATTTAACATTCCTAATCCTTAAAACCATTAGCGTAATCACTACACAGGTGTACAACCCAAATGTGCAGTAAAACCCGGCACTAAATAAAAAAAAAAGTTTTTCACTGTTTCTTGTACAAAACTGCACTGGCCGACCCACGGTACAATAGCCCACACATGTTGTATTCCATACTTTACCATTTCTATTGTACTGGATTTTATGACCCATTAGACCACAGATGTTGCACACCATCTTATAAAACTCCATCTAATGGCCCGGTAGACCACATGCCGCAAAACACAAACACCTCACACTGTTACACTCTCTCGCACAATTCTAACTCCTAACTGAAAGATGCTAACTACAGCTCAGAACTAACTGAACTGCCCGTAGTCTTAGTTCATCATATCTTGATTTAAGTTCCAGAGTAGAATACTCGAGCTTTCAACTTCCAGTTCTCTAAAAATGGGTAACTTTTTCAAAATAAGTTATTTATGAAAAGCCAAACTAAGAATTGTGGTGAAAGGGGTTGAGGAGTTAATGAAGGTACCAACTCGTTGCCATTGTATGGAGTTTGTCACACTATGGTGATCAGTTGATAGGAAACAGAAAACCATTTAAAAATAATGTATTACTAAGGGAATTTATTAAATCTTTACTAGCTTTTTTAATGTTCATGTTTTTAATTTATGAACCGAACACACTCTATGACATTAAGCACTTGAAAGTCTATTGCATTTACAAAAGTACGCCACCTCTCCCTATCTTAATCCAATCCAATTCATTCCTTCTTATTTGTTTTATGTCCATTCTAATATTATCCTCCCATCTGAGTCTAGGTCTTTCCATTGGGTTTGCCAGTCATTACCATGAACAAGGTTCTAATTTCTTCTATTCATGGTACATGTTCTGACCACCATAATCTGAGAGATTTAACTAACCAAACAATGTCTGGCAATAACTACAAGAGATATAGCTCATCATTATGTAGCCTTCTTGCCTCTTCAATTTCTTCATCCCGTTTTGGAGCAAATATTTTCCTAAGTACTTTGTTTTCTAACAACTTAAATTTCTTCCTGTCATGTAAGGTAAGAGATCATGTTTAGCAACCATAAAGAACTGGTTCAACTATTGTTTTGTATACTTTGAAGTAATTATTTTTAAAACTGTATAATGGTAAGTAAGAAAACTACCCAAATTGGTCTTTATCTCGCACATCTAAAACAGGGCTCTTGTGAATTGCATTTGTACGTTATTTTGGAAGAGGGTATTGGAAGCAGAACCAACTTTGTTTTGTAAATTTAGATAATTTGAATACAATTATAACCAACCAAATGCCTCTTTAAGGCTTGGCTTCTACAGAACAGAAAGGTTTTTCATATGAATTGTTGCAAAGAGTTAGCGTTACATACTGAGCTTTATTAAAAAAAAAAATCTTTGATATATGTCATTTCAACTGGCATTGTGTTATGTTGTACCATGTGTTAATCTGTTATGGGTGCCAACGTTTTACCAAGTGTGTGTTCCATTTATGAAGCCGTGCTTCAATGTTATACTGAAAAATATTTGAATATGTGTGTAAAAATGTTTTAGCGTGTGAATGTATATACATATATATTGTCTATCATATACACGAATAAATGAATGAATATATAAAGTTTTATTTTTAGTTCTATCTTGAAAATGTCTATGTTAATGTTACCTTTATGAGGAATGTGATATAATTAGGAATAAAAAGTACTTGGGATCGAAACACTTGATAATCTACTCAAATATTTAAGACTGAAATCCCCTAACATCCAAGTCAGAACAAAGTCTTAACTTTCATACACAATCCATTTTGAATTAATTTAACTTGTCTCAAACAAATTATTATATGGAAACAAATCATGAAGGTTTTTTTGGAGACTCGTCACATAATCTGAACCACCACAAATAAATCCATGTATCAGATATTTACCGAGAATAAACTTTTAAACTAATTTGTTTTACTTTAGGGTTTTTTGATTCTGTATTATTCACAACCACTATAAGAACTTATCTCTGAGATGTAAGTTATTGTGATAGTTCCAAATAGTAATTTGTTCAAATAATTAAGGGGGTGGGTTCAAGTGATACATTTATAATTTTCTTCAGATCGTATCACATCACCACCAATCTACAAAAATGTTTAATCTTTCTGGGCCAAGAAAAATATATTCTTGCCAAATAAAAACTCCACCACTGCTGCTGTATATTTATTTGGACTGTTCAAATACTGTCAGCCATGACTGGTATCTTGTGTGAATTTAGGCAACAAAAAGGAGCCGTTGTGTCTCAATTCAACATTAATTGTTGAGATGCTATAAATACCAGTGGCATGAGTAGGGTAGCCATGCACCTGGGAAACTGGGGATTTTGTATGTTTGGGAAAAATTGGAAATTTCACATAAAAAAATAATAATACAGGACTAATTGTGAATTTGGGACAATTAACTTTGATACCAGTAAAGCGGAGGTTGTGGTAATGAAGTTGTCCAGGAAAGAGTTGGCGTCACGGAGAGTATACGAGATAGCTGAGAATGGAAAAGGAGATAATCCCAAGGAAAATGATGGGAAATAAAGTATGAGGGAAAAATAGATGGGAGCAGCAGATAATAGCAAATGTGTGTGAGAGAAAAATGGCGGAAAGAAAGAGGAAAATGAAAGCATTTTACACAACTGACCCGGGCAGAGGCTGTTAACAGTTTATAATGATGATAATGAAGATAAATACAAGTTTTAAATAGTAGGCCTTTGTTTAATAGAAAAAGATAATTAAGAAACTAGACTCACTAATTCAACATGCCTTCTTACCACCCACTCCCCTTGTAAACATTAGGTTTCATGACTGCATATATTTTCTTAACATTGACAAATCACCCTTTTTTTACATAGTGGCACAACTTCACACAATTCAATTTTATTCCTCTATACTTTAATATAAATTGTCTGGAATAATTAAATAATAATTAATAATAATAAGAAACTAGGGCCAACATGATATGTTATCTGTTACTGTTAATTCGATAAATCAGGTTAATATACACAATCAAATTTTATGTATAATAACCAACAGTTCTAGTGAATGTGATAAATATTTCATGTTGTGGTCAAATTTCACACTAACATGTTATGTATAATAACCAGTAACCTCTAGTTAAAGTGAGAAATCTCACATTTGTGCAAGTTTGAACCTGTATGAGTCATACGTGGCATCTGTTGTGAGTATTATTTGAGGTCTATATTTTATTGAATGCGGACTTGCGGTTTTATCTTGATATGGAATCTGTTCATTTAACCTAACCTAATCTTCAAAATATTATAATTTATCGCTTCAGCTAAACAGGTTTTGTTGTTATGTAAAATAACCGGTTAAAATAATAAATTGCATGTATTTAATCAAATTAACCATTAATATCGGTTACTTTGGAAAATAACCAGTCATTATGCATAAGAACTCATTTATTACTTTAACGGTAACATATCCACCAGAAGACACACATCAACTATAGTCATTTTTCTAGATGCATCACATGACAAGATAAATAAAACCTAATGAAAATGTTATCAAAATGATGATGATTATTACTATTAGCACCGCGTCTTACTACCTGTTCGGGTTATACGCACTTACGCTAATGTGTAATGGTAGGGTGATTGTGAGATGAAATGGAGGACCTACAGTTTAACGTGGAATCCGAACCACGGTGGAGGCCTGGCATTCCCCACATTCACAAGATGTCTTGTCAGAGGTGAAGGAAGGTTTTGTTAATCAGATAAATCTGTGCCGGGACCGAGGATTGAACCCCGGCCGCCAGCACAGAAATCTGACACCTTACCCCTAGACCTCCAGGTCTCCCGTTATCAAAATTAAATTTTCTTCAGGTCTAGAAGTAGTCCAACTCTGAATCTGGAGGCCTAAATTAAAATCCAAATTGCTCTGATTATTTTAAAGAACATTATTAAAAGTACTACCAGATACTGTCATCTGTTAATGGTCTGAGAAACGGTACCAAATTCACATGCGAAGGTGAAAGTTTAGTAAAATATGATTTCCAACAATCAAGACTAACTTTTGGTATAGTGTTGAGTTTATATAGTAATAAATGGGAATATGGAAATATGTTGTATGCAAGGCTTAGTAATAATATAATAATAATAATAATAATAATAATAATAATAATAATAATAATAATAATGGTGTGTGTGGACTAAATCAATATACAGCTAAGTATGCAGAAAGATTAGCCAATACTAATGTACCGTTGTCCAGGGGACGATTGATTGTAGTATTACTAACCAAACCCTGATGAACATGGGAATTATTCCCCTTTCGAGAAATATCCCTCGGTACCAACTGGGAATCAAACCTGTGAGCGCTAGATTAGCAGGCAGAGGCTCTGACCTTTATACCACCAGGCCGGTTGATGTAAGGGTTAATTTATATTTAGGAGAGTGGATATAAAATTATAAATACTCATGGCCGGAGATTGGCCTACAATCCATACTGCAGTTGTTGAACGAATGTATTCCCCTCCATACCTGGCCCATATTGTTATTATTGTTATTATTATTATTATTATTATTAGCACCGCGTCTTACTACCCGTTTGGGTTGTACGCACTTACGCTAATGTGTAATGGTAGGGTGATTGTGAGATGAAATGGAGGACCTACAGTTTAACGTGGAATCCGAACCACGGTGGAGGCCTGGCATTGCTCACATTCACAAGATGTCTTGTCAGAGGTGAAGGAAGGGTTTGATAATCAGATAAATCTTTGCCGGGACCGAGGATCGAACCCTGGCCGCCAGCATAGAAGTCTGACACCTTACCCCTAGACCACCAGGCCACCCCCCATATTGTTCTATTAGGTACAGTTTAAACTAATGCTGCTTACCCTGGCAACACTTCACAACACTGCACTGTTATTTTGGTATTTGTGGATATTAAGGACTTCAAGAAAGTATTAACATATCAATTTAAAAATGTTCGCAATTTTGAAATTGAGACATTTTTTAGCATTAATTTGAAAATGAAATTAAACTATTTTGAAAAATTATATCCGTTTTGATTATTTTTGAGTTGTGGTGGATATAAATATATAAAACAATCTCCTTTTAAAGTGATAAATAACCTGTGCAATTATTAATCTTATTAATTATGATAGTCCTTTGTTCTTGGTATACAAATATCTTTTATTTTGTTGTAAATTATTTTTCAATGTATTTTTCTATTTACACACTTTACAATGATAGTATAGTAAAAATAAAAATCTAAAATAACTTGAACATAGCTAAGATCATTAGTGAGGCGTCAGGATAAGCTCAACTATCCCAAAAGGTTTTGAAAAATGAAAGAAATCATCCCTTTACATAAAACAGATGTAGAATTGAAATTTTAATGGCCATTTTTAAAAACTTGGTGATGTATTAGCGAGCGAACAAAGCGAATGTGTCAGTATCTTTTTGGGAAGATAAGCCTAACATACCTGTAGAATCAGGCCTGCGCGCAACTGTTCATCTCAGCCTCTGGAGCTGACCAGTAAGCCAACTATCCCCAACTGATGAATGTTACATTCTGACCACACAGAGTGTGTTTCAAAGGTTTATTTCACTATGGATTAGTTTGGTTTTGTGAATATGACTTGAATTTTGAGTTGTTTTAAATTTTGTATTATAATATATATGAGTAATGTTTTAGGATTTAGTGTATGTACCATATAAAAAAATGGTAGACTCTATAGACATCAACTATGACTTTTTCGATTCAAATGCCTGTTAAATAATTCTATCAAGGCTATGTCTTTTGAATGAGAAGTGAATTTAAAAGAAAAAAATAACAAGGCCAAAATTAGATATTTCACAGAAGGTATAATCCAAAATAAATGACTGGTGGTGGTCTGCCAGTACTGTATTATGTAACTTCATAACAATCCCATTTTCAACATCGTTAGGTGTGCCTCTTTATGAGTGTTCATGACTCAACTCACCCAACAATTATCGTCACGCCTCGTCACTGGCTAAGAACTGAAAATAGCAAACTTTTATTTTTCTCCAACCATAACCAGAATCTTAATGCGTTTATTCGAAGAATCTGAACAAGAACCAGAACCCAACATATTTTGTTTCGACTCCATATTATTAATATCTATTAAATATCAAGGATATTATAAATTTTGGCTACAAAAAGATGTTTTTATTTTCTAAGAAATTGTACTGTAGCATGTTTTAATGTTTAATTGTGGCTTAATGATATCTCGACATTATAAAATCAGACTGACTTTAACAATAAATAACAAACAGTTTCAGAATAACTTTGAAACAATACTAAATAATTCTTCCAGCTCAAGTTCTGGTATTGATTTTAATTTGATTGAGAGAGAATTAATTATTTAAATGTGTGCGTAAGTAGACGTGGTGAGATTCTACCTGCTGCTAAAGATCCGGTGAAGCAGTAACCCAAGTAGACCTACCTGGGGTTGTGATGCGATGATCTTGGTGGATTCTGATCAGACGCACAGTTACGGAAGTTAGGATGAGTACAGGGTTATTTCATTTAACAAAAGAGAGTGCAAAACACAAAGAGACTGAGAAGTTGAGCTGCGGTAGTGACACACATCCACCTTTGAGAAAAACACTTGGCAAACTAAATAAAAAAACGCGCACAAAAACACAAGTGAAGTGAGTTGTGCAGGTCAATGTCAGTTGACAATAATGTAATAAGATTAGACGATGCTGGCTGAATATTATCGTCACTAATAGAGGGAGTGCTTCCCATAACTACGAAGCCAAATATAGTTCCTAGTGCTATAGGCATGTCTTTTCCATGTGGATAGAAATCACCAGTGAGTGTTTGAGCAAAAAGGTCAGCACCAATTAGCATTTGAACAGAACTACTCTCATTATATGTAGGGTCAGCAAGAACAAAATGTTTTAGTTTTTTCATTACTTCAGATGAGATGCAAGTTTGAATCATATTTGATATTATTTGATCAATTATTATAACTGAGTGAGCGTGTGCCAATGGTATACCACCACACGTGGAAATATTTAAGTTTAAGTTTCACTTTAGTTGATATTCCCTGAATGTTACTGGGTTTGAGGCAGTTACGTTTTATGCTCAACATCTGTGCACAATGTTCAGTGGATTGACTCGCCGAGTTCAATATCGCACACACAATTTGTGTATTACCGGAAGGTGTAGTAATGTGGACTAGAGCTGTGGCTAGAAATACAGTATGATGAGTTGTTGAAGACAGACCAGCAAAAGGTTTAGTGTAACAAGAATCGATCAACTTTGAATAAGTAGGGGTGTCCATGTGAACAGTAGCACGATGGTTTCTCAGCAGTTCAGTGTGAGATATTTGTAATTGCCAACTGTTATTTGAGACAGTTGTTTGTGTTGCATCTGGTGTTGAGGAGGAAGATGACACAATGTGTGATGAGGTTTAGTGCATTGTTGACACACATGTTTTGACTTACAATTTGAGATATAGTGTGAAGTACCTAGGCAATTAACACAGACTAGATTTGATTTGATAAATGCAAATCTTTCCTGGTGAGTTATTAATTGAAAATCCGGAAATTTATAGATATTATGCTTTGGCTGCTAGCAAAATGGACAGTGATTATTTGAAACTGTATTTTTCGACAAAAGAACCATCCTAGTCGGTTTGGGTGTCAAATGGGCGTGAAAATGAGTGTGTTGACATTACTGTTGGTTTTAGTGACAGCTGTGTATGCCGCCTCTAGGTGTGTACACTCAGTTTCCAAAAAAAGTATTAGTTCACAGACATTTGGTAGAACCTGCGTGTAAACGTGATTACCTTCGAATTTCTTTCTGAGCTTTTGAGGAGTTTTACACATCAAGATGTTTGAAAAAATTATGTTTTCCTCGGAAACCTTTTGATTAAGTGAGGATAATGCATGTGAGTGCTCATTTAAGTTAATAAAAAGGAGTGTAGATTTTTTTTACAGTCACTTGTTCAATATTGGGTAGATCAATTAAATTGTCAGTGTGTAGATTAATTAAATATCAAATGTTGTGGTATCTCTTCTTGAACAAATTCCAAACAACTGTGTAGTTTTCTGCAGTGAGTGGAAGTGACTTTATTATGTTTAGTGGTTCGGATGTTAGTGAAGTTAAGAGATACTGAAATTTCTCGACCTCTGTCAGAGACGTGTTATTGTGAAATGTAACCTCATAGGGACTCAAGTATGTTAACCATTGTGTGGGCTCACCAGATAATTGTTTTAAATTCATTTTGGGCAGTCTAATATTGGATGCAACAGAGTGGTTTGATTTTGCTGATTCATTTAGTGGATCACTTGTGGAAAACAATAAAGGAGGGACTAGATTGCTGACAATACATTGGATATCAACATTTAAATTGGCAATTATACTCTGAAATTAGTCTTTTTTTTATCATATTCTTGAGTGTGGGTTGTGACATTGTTTGATTTAGACAAGGATGCATCAAATTCTGCCTTTTTAGCACTTGATTCCTTAACAAGAATTGTACTCTTTTGTAGTTGAATTGGGTTTAACGTTTCACATCGAGAAATAATGTTTAATTGATCCTGTATTTTAGTAAGTCTTGACTTAATTTATTCTGCTTGTTGCACAAAGCTTCAGTACTTCATCTTGAATTATGTTAATAATATGAATAATAATAAATCAGCTTGTGCATCTATTTATCTGTAAATAATATTTACTTGGAAACAAACAAAATATAAAGCAATTTTAGGAATCTATTGTTCTGTTGAGAAGAGTGTTTTAGACGGCAGCCTAAGCTTAGTATGCCTAGCGGTATTATTTTGAGGTAGAAAGGGAGGAGAGTAACTACAAAAGAAGCCAAGAGACATTCCAATACAATTCACAATGGGTGTTTGGCGTTGTGATACTATTTTCAACAACAAAAACAAAATATTAAAAGAGAAATTGGGTGGTACATAGCATTTTACTGTGCACATATTAAAATTAATAGTGAATATTTAGTTCACAGTTTACAAATCAATTCAATCTAGTTATTATTTAAGCGGCACATTAACAAGATAATATCAGTTTTGCCGGAAATAAGATATTAAATGGCGGTCTTTCTTGGTTACAATTCACAAAAGAGGTGTTTTCTAATATTCAACATAATTGTTTTTCTTTTCTAACGCAATTATTTTAACACTTGATTTTATTTGGTTGTCTTGAGATAAAAATGTTCATAATTTTTAAATTTTTATTATTGTTTATTTTAATGGACTTTAACACAATAGTGTGGTATGAATGTTAGCTAAATATTATTATTATTATTAGCACAGCGTCTTACTAACCGTTCGGGTTATACGCACTTACGCTAATGTGTAATGTTAGGGTGATTGTGAGATGAAATGGAGGACCTACAGTTTAACGTGGAATCCGAACCACGGTGGAGACCTGGCATTTCCTACATTCACAAGATGTCTTGTCAGAGGGGAAGGAGGGGTTTGGTAATCAGATAAATCTGTGCCGGGACCGAGGATTGAACCCTGGACCCCCAGCACAGAAGTCAGACACCTTACCCTTAGACCACCAGGTCACCTGTTAGCTAAATAAAATAATTTAATTTATTCTCCTAAGTATTTAGAAACATCCTTGGCCGGAGAACCAATGATTTTAATTTTATTGAGAGAAAGAATTAATTATTTTAATGTGTGCATAAATATACATGGTGAGATTCTACCTGCTGCTGAAGATCTGGTGAAGCATTAACCCAAGTAGAACTACCTGGGGTTGTGATGTGATTATTTCATTTAACGAAAGAGTATGCAACACACGAAAAGAGACTGAGAAGTTTAGCCTCAGTGGTGATGCACGTCCACCTTTGAGAAAAACACTTTGCGAACTGAAGAAAAAGAGTGCACAAAAACAAGAGCAAAATGTAGCACCCTTACAAAAATAAATTAATGAAGTAATATAAGAAATATTTAACTAAGTAAATAATAATGGAATTTATATTAAGATAATAAAATATAAAAGAAATAAAGACTAAACAGGTATGCTTGCTTCAAATGTATGTTATCAAGGTGATCCAGTTTCATATCACCGAGGACAAAAATAATCAAGTTACCTGCTACAGTGGCCACATGATCTAAGGCGTCACTCTATAAAAATAAATAAATGATAAATTATCAAGTTTGTTTTCTTGAGAGTATCTTACCAGCTGCGATATTCATTAAATTAATGGAGTGTGAATGATGAACATAATTTAGTTTAAACAAATATGCAGGAGGGATAGTGGGAAACAATTGCCTTCAGCACACCCAACCTCCCTATTACAAGTCCCCTGGTGTAGGTAAAGAGAAATTTTAGGTAGGGCTGTGCGAGTACTCCAAAATTTGAGTTCAAGTCAAGAGTTTTAGTACTCAGATTTTTTGATTTTTTTCTCATAAATTCCGAGTTTATTTAATTTTATTCAATTGTAAGGTATTATTACATAGCAAATAGAGTACTTCAATATTTCCTTTTGCCTGATTGAATAAAAAAATAATCATACAGTTAAAATAAATGTATTTAAGAATTCTATAATTTATAATTATATATTATAATAATATTATATTAATATTATATTAATATTATAATTTATAATTTATTTAGCAAAATTTATAAAAAAATTAAAATATAAATAATATCTAAGTATGTAATTATTAAGTGGATTTTTTACAAAAATTCAAGTTGAAATATTTCTAATACAAATATTGCTTTATATTATTCAAATTAAAACAAACAAAGAAACTCTTATGTTTTCTTTAGCACTTGATTTGAACTCTATTTTACTCAAAGTGAAATATGCCTTCTAACACCCCCCTAAGAAATATTGTTTGTCATTGTTTTTCTCTAGTCAACACATCAATTCATTTGAACACATTCACATTTATAGTTATGGGCAGAATCGGATGAATAGAATTGATTCATTCGATTCTTTCAAAATCATTTGAAAAGAAAAAAAGTAGTTGACTTGACACGAGCTGGCCGATTCATTCTCTTACCACTCCCTTGCCAGAAGTGCTGAGGAAAATCTACCTTATGATTATGAATGTTTCCAGGTTATCTCTATACAGGTCTTCATTTCTATTAGGTTCATTTTCAATAAATAGTCCCCAATGCTACACAATAATCAACCTTATACTTTTGTGTGATTCTAAGGATAATTTAATACAAAGTTTAAATGGATGTACAGTTTACAATCGAATATAAGCCAAAAATAGTTTGAATAAAAATTATAAAATGATTTGATTATTTTGCTACATTAATTACTATGTAGATTTTTTTTGCCATTTCCTTTAAATTTTACCTTCCTAATTAACTAAATGCAAATAGCGAAAACGGTTCGAGAGATATTTTTTTAACGTTGACTTAAATTTATTAAATAGATAAGTATATACTTTTTATATATTTAATTAAACATTGCCCGACTGTAGTATTAAGATAGTATTATAAGTTTATTCATAGAAATAATCTTACATTCTTATAACACAAAGTATCATTATCCAGCAAACTTACGTCGTCGTTTGTCGAGTAGTAATTGTTTGTTTGACTCTAAGTGAAGCTTTCAGGAGGCATATAATTGATTAAACTATTCAAATATAAAGTATTTTATCACTTACCCGATATATAAATAGGACTGTAAGCTTATATATTTTGTTATGTTTAGGAACTATTAAAGGGACAATTATTTCGACTCTTTTAAACAGAAAGGGAAACGTATGTTATTTATTTTATTATTAATTGTATGCAAAAGTTTGTATAATTAATTGAGATGTACTTATGTGACTAATACATTCAATGTATAGTATTTTGTTGTGGCTGTACTTTGGTCTTTGACACTGGCACAAGTAACTAAATAAGTAATAGAAAAGTGTTGATAAGCTGCAAACACAAAGGAATGTGTGTTGGGAGATCCGACAGCAGGGCGAAAAGAATAGTAGCACAAAGCAAAACGAGCAACTAGTAAATACTTTTAGATACAAGTAGCTAACATCAGATTATTACCGACTCTTTACTACTTCCCAAAATCATTCGAATGATTCTTTCGATTACTTTTCAAAGAATCAAATGATTATTCTATTCTTAAAATCATTAGATTATGCCCCACCACTACACATTTCTATCAGTTACTAACTATTTTCCAATAAAGCCAAGTTCTAGATATTGGGCTAAGGATGAAATAATAAACTGCAAAAATGTATGAATAAATAGGAATTTTATGAAAATTCTATCAACATTAACATATAATTTAATTGTATCTACCAAAAATCCTTTAATACATTTGAATATGGTTATTAATTTATTATGTTCCAGCACCAGGAATTAAAGTAACTAAACAATTGATAAATGATAATAATAATAATAATAATAAAAAGATTACATTTACATAAATGAAAACAAATACATTTGCTAAATAAAAAAATCTATGTTATATTTTTTAACTTAATACAAATCACGGCTGCAATGATATCATACTAAAATGTTTTAAGATTTTATTCCACCGTAAATATGAAACTCAGAAGTAGGTCTTTGTTTGGTTTCATTTTTCATTTTCTGCTGTTATTTACATTACAAATTTGCGTTTGCAAAAATAAAAAAATCTAAATTAAATAAATGACATTTGGTGATAGTAACTTAATTTATCATTTTAAAATGAAATATATTATTTTCATCAAACATAAAACATTTTTTAAATATTCAAACTTTGATTCTGCTTAAGGAATATCTCATGTTATTTAATTCAACTCGGCTTTGAATTGAATAAGTGAACTTCGCACACCCGTACTGGTTAATAAACCTAAAGGTAAACAAAAAGTTCTCAAAAAATCTTAGAAACAAAAATACTACCATAGGTGGCTACAAAACATATTTTACAAACTTCCCTGACTTTTTCAGGTTTTCCAGGCAACATCTCTCAATTTTCCTTGACTAATTTTTTCCAGTTTGAATGGTGGATGATGACTTTTGTTTTATTTATTATTGATCACATACTAAAAAAAGTTTGTATCTAATAAAGATAAACAGTTTAATAAGTTATTTAAAAAATTAAAATGTTATTTTATTTAGGTAGGCCTATTATTAACTTTTGTTTTGGTGTTTAGTTGCAAAATTAATGGGATATTTTAGACATATTTTTCAATTCCTTGACTTTTCCTTATTTTTTGTTAAATTCCCTGTCATCCAAAAATTCCCTGACTTTCCCTGTCTGTAGCCAACATGTACCACCTTAGTTTAGTAAAAAAACAAAAAAAATACATAATAAAGAGTGGAAAGTTAATACATTAACTAAATATAATTTCAACACATACACAAGATAATGAGTTGAACCAGGATTGGTGAGACTTTTTTTTGAGCGCATGCCCAATTTGTTATTTGAATTTTGAGCAGCAAAATAGAATATTGCAGAATTTTATTACTATTGTTAAAATATTACAGAGGTAGAAAACAAAAAAGTGTTAATTTACAGACAAAGATCTTACAGCCTTTTCCTGGATATTCACAGTAAATTAGTTGAAATCAATTTTAGTAGAGCTTCCAGAATTCATGTTTTTCTCAATTTTGATTCTTAAATTTTATCCTTAATTTTTTGATTACTCAACATTTGCAATTTCAATATTTTTCCATGGGTCCAACTTCATCTTTAAGAGCTTTCACTTATTTATCTGCCATACTGTTATATATTTGCAAAAAATACCTAAAAAGTAGAAATAGAAAAAAAAAGTCACATATAATTTGTGAAATAAAATACACTAGAACAAAATGGAGTAAATATTAACGGTATTAAAGTGACACATTAAAAATAACCGTTAATGGTCACAATAAAAAAACTAGGTGTCCAATTGTGAATATTGCCATTTTTGTTATAAGTACCAGAACTTTCATTTATTGAGATTTGAGAGCTAATACTGGAGAGTATCGAGTTTGAAATTCCTAATCTTTAGAACACTTATCTAGGCAACACTTTTATATTGTTATAACAAATCCTCTGCATGTAGAATCATAAGCTACTACAGTAAACTCCCGAATATCCGCGGCATCACCAACAGCAGGGGAAATGTTTTTGATAAACGTCACATTGATGGAGAACACAGGGCTACCGACTGTTATACTAAGTAAATCCCTAGAGAAGAGATAATGACCAGAGAGGCAAAAAGTTTATGCAAGGGGGAATGCACCGGAATGGACTCATAATCTGCTTAACTATCTGGAACCGGAAGACGACACGCTCCTATCTGAAAAAAGGATGTTACGGAAAATACATAGCGGACCAAGGAAACAAATGCAATGAAGCAGAAGACTAATACAAACTTTATAAGTGATGTGTCCATTTTGAGATAGTATACATTGAGTTAAAAATGTTTTTTTTATTATCTTAGTGCAAGAAATATAATGATATGTTCATAAACACAATCATGATAGATGAGTACTAGTTTGAATTGAATGTGCCACAATCTCTTGTTTAACTAAATATGTGAATTATCCGTGGCACTCATCCCCTCCATTACCGTGGATAGTCGGAAGTTAACTGTATATCTATATAAAAAAATACTTAGAAAAGTAGTTAATGCTGTGTGCCACTTTGGGTGCATGTTCTATAGATTCATCAACTCTGGACTAGACTAATGAAGGACCAAAGAAACAAATATAGTTTTTCTGTGGTTTAAATTATTGGGGACTGCCAGCACACTTACTTTATGCTGATGCCATACTAGAAATTGTGAAATAAAAGAAACGTTAATAGGCATAGAAATGCAGCCATTAGATAGTTAATATTCTGAACCTGAAAAAGATGCTGTGGCAGTGAAAACTATGGTTTTTAATGTATTTTTATGTCTCCTAGCGTTTTATCTAAACAATTTCTACTCAAGCATCACTCATCTGTCCTTAATATCCTCCTTTAAACCCATGTTCTAGCACAGTGATCTACTCAAATGAAAACCCTTGTCTACATTTTTATTTCTATCCTATCTTATTCATTTCCCTTACAGTTGTCATAATATTTTTAATTTTTGGGATTCCAAACTAAATGATAACGTTACACAACAAACAAAAACAAAGGTACTATATTGTCCAAACTTTTCCGTTTCTGTCTAATCTTTTATTGTATAAACTGTATTCAACACAAGTTGAAGCTAGACAATACAAGACAGTGACAGTCAAAAAGACGAACAAATTGGTATCATGCAAATACTAATGAGTATAAGTAAACTTTATCACATTTCCTACAAAGGAATAATCCACAATATTCTTTGTTTTCCACTTATTTTAGAGATAACTTTATATTGTATTACAAAGCAAACCAGTTACACATTAGTCAATAAGAGCTTCTAAAGACAATCCATGGATCCACTTTAAGTTATTTCTGTGTAAAATCAAAATAATCAATATCAGGCTCTTCTTTTGTTTGCTGAAGTGTGTTTTGGCTAGGGGCCTTTATGGCGTGGGCTTGAGAATATTTCACAGGTAATACATCCATAGTTCTGAAAACACAAATAAAATATGATGTATTTATACAATTTGAGAATGATTTACAAATAACTATTTAAGAAAAAGAACATTTCACGTTTGAGTAGGAACGGAACTTTCACGTAAGTTTCTAAACCTTACAAAAATATATATATTAATTAAAAAATTGATAACATGTGCCCATAATTCATCATTATATATATTTTTATAGCAAATCAGTATTAATTTGTATTTAGAACAGTTTGTACTTCATTGAGTTATTTTATATTTTGCTTCCTAATTGTTATTTTATTCCATATTTTCAACACAAACAGTAATATTATCGTATTAGCCCGAATAAAGTACAGCCTCGCACAGAATATGGCCCAAATATTTTGAAGGTGTTTCACATGAAAAATAAAATATCTCAGATATATGAGGTAAACACTTAAAACATATTTAAAATAGTTTTATTGGGCCCTCTGAATGCTCTTCTTGATATGCAGGAACTCTTAAAATTTAATTTTTTCTCCAAAGTCGAATATCAACCTCAGAAACACCAAACATGTTAGCAGCCTGCATGTTAATTGTTTGTTGCACCTAGCGTATTGATGTTAATTTAAAATTATTATCAGAGATTATTCTCATTCTCTTGTTTACTTGTGATGCCTAGAAGCTTCCTTTTCAAAATGATCACTCGTTTGCAGATCTTCCATGGGCCATTTTAATATAAAAAAAACACAACACAGATTCTTCTATCAACTAGCACAGACCTCTTGAATTACCAGTTCAGTGACACCGAAGGGTGTAAATTCATTCTCTCTCTCTTGGCTTTCTCTCTTTTGACCACGAGTTTATTATTAGGCGTGAGTGCATAAGTGTGATGGTTCTCACATTTGAGCTTGTTTTTCACTTATTTTTTGACCTTGAGTTCATCATTAATGCGTGCTTGCACGGTAATTCCTGCTGGCCGGCCAGTACATTTATAGTGTGCTACAACATTTTTTTTCAGTGAAAAATGTTACATTGTGTATATATAATATGAGCACAGTTTTCGAGAAGACAATAAAAACACTGCACTATATTTGGGCCAATACAGTAAATAGTTCAACAGATCCACATGCACTCACGCCAGTATGAGGTTATTTTGAAAATTAATTTATCAAATTTGGTAAAAGCGCAGTATGTTTCTGATACTCAATATGTTTTTCTTTTACTTGCACCACTTTCAAAATTACACTTCAATATTAAATTTGATTTAAAAAATAAAATTTTTAATGTAATTAATTATTACACTTTGGTATAAACCATAACTACACAGTAGAATGACAATGAAGTCAATTAGTTCACAGCAAGATAGGTGATAAGTGAAATATTTGCAATGTAACTACATTTTTAAAGTCTGTAAACAAAAACACGCACCGGAATTTATCACTAAATGACAAATTCAGAACTGAGTGTGTTAACATAAAGATAGGCCTAAAGAAAATACCAACTCTGTATTTAGCTCTGGCCAGTGGTGGGTAGGGGTGTGCGAAGTCAACTTTTTTAATTCAAAGCAAGCTCAAACTCTAATCAAATATATGAGATATTCTCAAAGCCGAATTGAAGTTTGAATATTTTTGGTTAGTGTTTTTATGATGGAAAAAATATTATATTGTGGTTATTTATTCATAACTTTATGCACTAACATTGCTTGAAATTGTTTTATTGGATAATCATTTGTAATATTTTGTTTTAATATGATAAATTAAGTTATCAAAACTTACAAGTCAATTACTTCAATTTTTTTCAATATAAATATTAAATTGCTAAGTATTTAAATGACCATAATCAATTGAGCATTATAGCTCTCAATATTTTGATTGACAAAGCTTCGTGATGGTCAAAGCAGGATTTTTTTTAAAGCTTCTCACACCCCTAGTGGTGTCTTTATCCCTTAGTCTACCCTGCCTGCTGTAACCGGGCAATATGCAAAGGTACAAAGATCCATGCTTGTATCCCATCCATGTTATACAATCCTGTGCCGCAGAATATTTCTGCTACATAAATCCCGTTGAAACTCAATATATCTCTGAATTCAAAACAAATTCTTTCTTTCTTATTATCTTATAGTTAAGGATCCTGATTTGTGGTAAATAAAATTATTGGAAATTGTTAGATAAAAAGTTGGATTTTGGTAATAAAAAGCCTATAAATAAATAAATAACATATTTATTTTTAAAAAATGGTCTAATTCAAGTGATAAGGTGCAACAAAATAAAAAACAAAACAGATAAAATATGTATATACCAACCAAAACAAATATGGAAAGTTGAAAAAATATAATTTAGTTTTTTTAAACATTGTTTATTTTTTTCTGAATCTTTAAATGTTTGCCTTTGGTCATATTACCGGTATGTCCATTAAAATAGCCGGTTCAAACACATACTTTTCCAATATTCTTTGTTTGAAAGGAATACCATCCATCAAATGAGTGAATTTTGTTGGTTATTGGAATGTTATTATTAATTTACATTCAAAAGAACAAGTAGTCAATTTCAAGGAATATTTAATTTTGTTCTATTTATAAATATTTTTTCACATTTTGAGTTTAGGTTTAATTTTTCCTCCGCTATCTCTTAAAGCCCTACTCTCAATTTATGTGTATGAAATGAAAGATAAGTAATACACACCTGAGGGATGGGGTTCTGTTTGCATTAATAACAGGTTTCGGGATCTTCCGTTGACCACTTTCTCGCTGAATAACTTCCATCAAACTCATGCTAGGAAGCCAAGCCTATAAAAAACCATAAGAGATTAAATATACTATTTATTGGTGAGGTTCTAAAAGGTTTGAAACACTATTTATAATAAACAATAAAAATAAAAATAAAAAATGATTTAATGTATAAAATGAATGCACTCGTGAGGAAAGTGTTTTAAGGTAGACAAATAGCTATGTCAGCAGATGTGACAGGTTTAACCAGGGCTATAAGGAAAAGAAATACAAGCCAATAGTTCTTTTTTTACAGTACCTAAAATAAAAAGCCACATATTTAAAGTAAGATTTTATAAGTACAACCTTTAAAAAGGAAACATTATCTTACAAGTCATCAGGTTAAACACGAATAATAAACAGAAACAATATGAAATCGGCAAAACTGGTGGAATAGCATTGTTTACATGACTATTTTTTGAGTGTTATTAATAATTTTGCTATCCTTATCTTGATAACAATCGGGAATATCCACATATTTAAACTAATCGGGTAGAAATGAAAAATGAAGAATTCAGAGGTATTATTATTATTATTATTATTATTATTAGCACCGCGTCTTACTACCTGTTCGGACCTTATGCACTAATTATTATTATTAGCACCGCGTCTTACTACCAGTTCGGGTTATACGCACTTACGCTAATGTGTAAGATGAAATGGAGGACCTACAGTCTAACGTGGAATCCGAACCATGGTGGAGGCCTGGCCTTCCCCACATTCACAAGTTGTGATTAATACACGTCTTGTCAGAGGTGAAGGAAAGGTTTGGTAATCAGATAAATCTATGCCGGGACCGAGGATTGAACCCCGGATTCAGAGGAAATGTCCCCAGATTTGTTTGGAGGTAAAGTGGGAAATCGGTCAAGAAGAACCGGTCAAGTACCCTCAACCATGATTTGAACAATAACCCACCAATGAGGATTAGAATATTATTGATATAAAAAGGTTTGTTGGAATTATTACAAACTTCACATAAACATTTAATATATTTAAAATAATTAAGTGTGATCATTTTTATTTATTTCTGTGATATGTATTTAATTACACAATTCTGATTACTTTACCCCTAGAGATAGCTCAGTATTCTCGTGCTAAATTCAGAGCCTAGACCACTGTGGGTGATTAAAATATAACTTATTTCAACCTTGCATCAATGGTTGCATGGTGTGACATGACACTCTAGTGTTGGACTGAATTGTCAGTGACGGGAAGATTGGGTTTCCTAAGCCGGTCAAGTGTAATGAAGGGGTTTTTTCTTAAACTGTTTCCATCCCTCCCTCCAAACAAATGTGAGTACATTTTCTCTACAATTCTAACTTCAGTTTCAGAACCAAATTAATTAGGGTTCTGCGCACTCAAGTTTTTTGATTCAAGTCAATCTCAAGCGAGTTCCTCATAAAGCTCCCGAGTATTGAGCCTAGTCGAGCTTGAGTTAGATAAATGTATAAATTTAACACTTAGTTTTGTAAATAAAAATAAATGTGTTAGATTAAAAAATAAATAAATGAGATTCCTATATTAAGTCAGAGTAAATTGTAGAAGTGAATTTTGAATATACTGTGATAGTAAACAAAAAATTAACTATGATTCAATATAAGGTAAGTTAAAAAAATCTTTCATAAAAATATGTATGTATGGATAAAAACTTGGTTGTGGCTTCTTAACAGAGAAAAATTAGAGCATTAATGATTTTCAAGATCTACATTGTATATTTTGCATTAAAGTGTTCTTGATACCATCTTGAACAAAGAAAGCTATTTGTGTCCTAAAGTCCTTACAGAGAGATACCTTTCTATAACTACTTTTATATAAGCCTCATAACCAGTTTACTCTTTGCTGACCTTGACAGTTTAATGACCAACTGCTACACAAACCCTTTCAATCTTTTGAGCCCAGAAATCTTTCAAGCTCGAAATCACAGTATTGCAGAGTTCTAAAATTAATGCATACAACACATAATAATGAATATCCTGAGTCTCCATAGTGATATTAAAAGAATCATATGGTATTGAATCTTAAATCTTAAATTATGGTCAGTTTCCCTGATTGATTGAATACAATGACTATTAGATTAATACCTTGTCTCTTGTAGCTATAGCTACGACATTACGTTTGGGCTCCTGATCATAAGCCATGGACTCACATCCAAAATGTTCACAATACTCATGAACAAACTGACGTTTATCTCGGTTCATCGGATCAAATGAGTGGCTGCGACTCTTTTGCTTCGACTAAAACAAAATAGGTTATTTAAATATATAAAATATATTTTTAATTAATTTTAGTTCACAGTCAACAACAATAACAAAGTAAATACTAGACTGAGTGGTATCTTGTATATACAATATTTTAGACATTATTTTGGACCGTAATATATTATACACATGCTAAAAAACATTCACAACATTTTTATCGATGAAAAATGAATTAGGGGTTAAAATATAAGTCCAAAGCCTTTTCTCCTAGGAGTTTTCTAGTTAAATCGCTGGAAATGATTGAGAATAGTTACTGACAACATTAAATTGTTCACAAAATAAATGTAAAGAGACACTAATTTTTTACCTGTTTGGCTAACTGAACTAGTTCTGTTAACTTCTCTTGAACCATGTTACATAAATTAGGGTCTTTCTTCGCCCACTGTCGCATAAACTCAGAATAGCGAGGCGTCAATTTGGCGCTTAGATCAGGATTACGAATCTGCAGCCCTATAGCCATACGTCTATTTCTTTCAATCAATTTGCACTCATCATTGCACTCAAGCCTGAAAAAAACAAAATAATAAATAAGAATTATTAGACCATGTTTTATATTTGATTCGTTCTTTTCATTAGCAATCTTTAAGAGAGCATGTCAAGAAGATAAGAACATGTTTTACATTTGATTCATTTTTTTCATTGGCAATCTTTAAGAAAGGATCCCTGTGTAGGGATGTGGAAAACGTATTGATACCTACTTATAGAGATATTTTCTTTTCGATATCAGTATTTTTTTACTCAATGTTTTTTATTTGATACTTTTATAGATATTAGTTCTCACATTCTGGTATCGGATTGGTATCAAAAGACACAGCTGTTTTGCTCTCTTCATTCATCCTGGGATTAAATGGTTACTAGGGTGGATTGTGTAGAAAGAACAAATGACAATATTTCTCAATTCTCAATCATTTTCTACATGACAAGCAAGAAGCAACTTTAGCATTCAATCTCTTTTAGCTCATATTAGCTAATCTTTCATCTTTGTTTATCAATAGAGCCCGATATCTGATCCGGCGAGTGGGGACCAGTCTACTACCCCTTCCTTAAATTAAATTACTATTTAAATAATTTTATTATATTTGGAAGAAGGTATAAGAAAGGTGGATAGAAACATATAAAACGGGGACAAACACAATATGGCCTTTACAATGAAAAGAAGAACACAGTTCACACTTTACACTGCTGCCAATGGACAAATAAAATTGATTGCCACCACCCAATCCCCCATTTAAATAATTTGTAATAAATAAAATGATATAATGGTAAGAAAATAAGAGAGCACAAATAAAAGTAAAAACACTAACACATATTTACACACACTTCAATATTTCAATGCTATATAACATCTTCATCAGGAATTAGAAGTAGCAGTAGTTAAGACCCTGAGGAAGATGCTATATAATAACATCAAAATATATGTGTGTGTAAATATGTGTTGGTGTTTTTACTTTTATTTGTGCTCTATAATTTTTCTTTTGTTCTATAATTTTATTTAGCACAAATTTTTCTTGCTCAATGCACTTTATTTCATACAATATATTCTTTGATTAAAAAAAACATTTTCCTAGATGAAAATTTTGATACCGATAATTACTGTTATCAATATTTTTCTTTTGATACTAGTTCAGTATCAATATTTTTTCTTCCGATACTTTTAATGAGTACGGTATTGATACTTTTCTTTCGATTCCACATACCTATCCCTGTGGTATGTTAATGAGTATATCATCAATATAATCACTAGTTACTTTTAATACAGTGACAACATTTGTATTATCTAGAGCAGTGTTTCCCAAATATTTCTCAATAGCTAGTGTTTGCCGCATATGTGGAACAACCACCATAACATACTACCTATTTTCCCCCGGCCAAAACCCAACATTATATTATTGTACATGTTTATTAAGCAGTTAATACATTGTTTATATTATATTCTGTTTCTCATGCCCATTACGTATATTTATAATGCTACTTGTGTTACAAAATAGTGTTGTCTTAGCATACTTAGCCTATAAATCTTGTACTCTTTAGCATTTTCACATAACAATTGTTTTTCCTTTATGGTCCTATCTGCAGCCCACAATTTAAGAACTAATGATGTAAACCAACACTCAAAAAAGAGTAAATGAATTGTTCCTTTCTTGCAGATCCAAACACCTTTTGAACCTTACAGTTCACCATAAACAAATCCACCCTTTCATCAAACTCCATAAGAGTGAAAACTACTATGTATGATAAAGAAACCAACCAACAACAGTATTATTATTTAGCCCTGCGGCTTACTTCCTGCTTATGTCATATACATATTGGTATATGGTGATTAATTTAATGTTGTAGGGATGAGGAAGGAAGGACTTGGAAGGTAATCTATCAGCATTTGTGTGGAAGGAGAGTTGGAAACCATTTAGGAAATAAACCTCAGTAGACCTTGCTATCCCTCGTTGCGGCTTCGAGGGTAACTGGTTGATGTTGGGACAACGGCAATGTTGTGTTCAAACACGTGTGAGTAGGGGTAAGAAAAAGGCTGGCGAGAGTGTTCCGGCAAAGTTAGTCGCGAAGGAACAGAAGGATGTCTCTGCAATGTGAGTCGCGGTGGAACCTGAGGAAGTCCCAGAAACGTGAGTCGCGGTGGGATGTAGGGTAACGGTGGCGAGAGAAAGAGGGTTAACCAATATTGCTCTTTCATAACATAAGGTAATTTAATAGCCCTTTCAAACAGGTGGTGCACCCGGGTTGGGTAGCCAATCTCCGACTGACCTCTGACCGAGGAACCACCGTGTTAAATACCCTACACTGCTGCCTGGCCTTGCCCAGTGGGAGAAAAGGGAGCTTCCCATCGGTGTGGGAAAACGTGAGCGATAGTGGCCGCCAAGCGAGCCAATAGAAAGAGGAGTTCTCATGGGCGCTGAATACAGAGAGGAACTCATCATGGACGGCTTAGAGAACATGAAGTGTTGAGCGCGTAGAGTGGAGGGAAGGGAAGAAGGTGGAGGAGTAAGAAGCCATTTAAGGAAACCAAACTCTCAGTACAGCCGGTTGGAATGCGAACCTTGATTCTCCTTTCATTGGCAAACCAGGCTTAATTAGCTCTTTGTTTAGAAAGTGTGTCACCAGAACCCGAAAGATGGTAGAGAGTACCTCTATCTCCTTCTCTCTCACTTGCTGAGAGCACAATGTGTCACACATCTCCTATCTTAC
>CABFVX010004097.1:0-44554 GCA_902151425.1 Timema shepardi | reverse complement strand
GTGTCACACATCTCCTAGCTTACCTTCACAAAACAAAGGAGAATAATGTATACAAGAGAGATTAACCGTGATGAGACAGCAGTACTTGTTTTCTGTCTGACTTTAGAGAAATGGATAAATCCCCAACCTTTTCCCTGAGAGCAGTGGCATCGCGCCAGGGCAAGCAAGGCAAGCATTGATTGCTTTGATTGAAGATATGTAATTATTTTATTTAATGTTTGCAAAAATATTCTCCTGGTAATCATTTAAATGTAATTCAAGCATCAGTGGGTTTGGAAAAAAAAAATTCCCACACATGGCAGTGACCGTAACATGCATACAGGACGTGCACTAATCCATCTAATGAAATTGAAAGTCGGTATTTGTCCGTAAAAGTAGGAATCGTGATTTTAAATGTTAGCCTAAAAAAAACCTTGTATATGTTGTGATCCGTTTTATACCTTTGAAATCAGCAAAAAAGGATACTATCTGTGTAAATAGAAGGCCTGGCATAGTGCTATCACCAGTGTTGTCACATTACTAATGACAATAAATGTCATGGTATCTGCCCGAATTACAAAGAAATTGTTTTTATTAAAAAAAAAATAATGTAAACTCATGTAATTCGTCTGAAAACATTAGAATTTATGTAAAAATGTGTGTTATCGCAAATGTGAATTTTGCATGTCCCTTCTAATAGCTTATTCTTTTTTAATGTGTCAGAGATTTATGACTTACGTTTTAAGGCTCATTTTGCGAGTGGTTGGATTACTAAGCAGGTCACCAATGTCGACAGAATGACCTAACTGCATGTCCGCCATCTTGGAAGCCAACAGTGATGTTGCCATACGCTGGTACTCCTTCACATTGTCGAAGCAGGCTCGAGTAGTGAATCTGTGGCCACACTCGCATGTCACCTTTACCTGACATAAAAACAAACCATTACAGTTCTAATGTCATCACCAATGTAATTAAACAATACTTTCAAAAGATTGAAAATTAAATGATGATAAATTAATTTGCCCTAAAATTTTTTTAGAAGCACGCATGATTTGTGATATTTATATTGAAATTGTTTTTTTTCTTTCTTGAGCTTCTTCAATTAGCCAATTAGCACAGTTCAACTTATTCTTTTAATGTATTATATTTGGAAGAAGGTACAGGAAAGGTGAATACAACAAACACATAAAACAAATGAACCTAAAGTGTCTTTTACAATGAAAAGAAGAACACAGTTCATACTTTTCATTGCCGCCATTGTGCCATTGGACAGAGAGGCAATGGCTGCCTCAGAATATTGTTTGTTACTGCCCAATCCCCAGACCTAGGTCTGACGAAACTCATCAGGAGGGAGTGTAAAACGTGCAACACAACTTCCTTTAAGAGGAAGCAAACTAAACAAATCATTATCTTTATCACTATCATCTTCATCATCAGATTATCATTATTATATTATTATGTTATTAATATTATTTTATTATTATTATAATATTTTTATTAATTATTACTATTTCTTACTACTCGTTTGGGTCATCTGCACTTACGATAATGTGTAATAGTAGGGTGATTGTGAGATGAAATGGAGGACCTACAGTTTAACGTGGAATCCGAACCACGGTGGAGACCTGGCATTACCCTCATTCCCAAGTTGTGATTAATACATGTCTTGTCAGAGGTGAAGGAAGGACTTGGTAGTCAGATAAATCTGTGCCGGGACCGAGGATTGAACCCCAGACCACCAGGAGAGAAGTCTGACATCATAACCCAAGACTGCTGGATCCCCTGTGATGCTATTAATGATGATAGTGAGAGTATGTAGACAATGTTAAGAGAAAAATAGGTATTATGTGTAATAAAGCTTTAATCATCGAATTACCAAAAAGAGATAAGAGTAGCATTCATACAATGGCAGGAATATATGTTGCTTTACAAAGCATATTAGAAACATCTGATAATCAACATATTTTGTTTTCAAGGGATAAAGGGATATTTTAAATTATTATTGCTGCAGGTGTGTTTAAATTACTTAGTATTTTGTGACAGAAACATACATCAACACACACTCGTGTAGTTTAAAACAATTTTGAACTGTTAATATTGTCAATGTGGTAGTTGACAACAATGGTTGGATGACACAACAAGATTATCTCAACTCGCACAAAGAAAACAGAACTGATGGCATTGAAATATGATTAGGAAGAGGCCCTCAAATCCTTCGAATTCTTCAAATACTTAAGGCTATTTGAGATTCAAGAACTTAAAAAAAATGTAATATAAAATTATTTTACAACTCTAAAACTGCTTTTTGGTGATTCAGATCCAATTATAATAGATGAGCTTAACAACCAAGCCCCAGGCCAGTCATTTAACACGTAAATTAATCTATGAATGTTATAATGAATGGATTATAAGAAAGAGTGTTAACAACTAGTTAGGCTGCTATTTATATTCATATTTTCTCTTATATTCATAATATTTTCCAAGATTCGAATTCGAATTAGTAAAATAGGGGATCTGACCCAACTATACTCACCAATGATTTAAAACAAGTTATGTAACTAAATTTTTGTTGTGCTCATGTTTTTTTTAATGTGTAAAAATTCAGCAATAATGTCACTTAAGTTTAGTGAAAAATTCCAAGCTGTCATATCTGTATTGTATATTCCAAAGCCTAATCTCCAAATGACAAATACTATTAGAGAAGAATGCAGGTGGTATGTTTTTAAGATGTAATTGTCTTATGTTATTACATTTAAAGTTGTTAATATTTCAACTAGTTGAAAAATGATGCCTGGATATGGGAATCAAACCACAGTAAAGCCTTCCCGGGATTAGTGTTCCAATGCTCTTTCACTGAGCTAGCCAGGATTTGGTGTGCTTTCAGCGTCATACTTCACTTAGAGTTTAAGGTAGAGTCTATTAGAGACATGTGGAATTTATTTATTATTTTGAGGTGTAATTGTAAACCGTCACCGGCAACTAGGTGTGTACTTTATGCTGCCGCTCGTACCATATTTGATTGCATTTGATTATCAAAGTACATGAAGATGGAATTATCTCTCTCTGCCTTCAACTATGAGTGAAGAATGACGCTGAGTACAAGATATATTTTGGGTACAAAGTGGCAGAGCATATTAGTGTGTTAAGCCAAGTCCAATTACAGTGTTCAGGTGTAATTTTCCAACTAAATGAAATAAAATTACCGTATTTTTACAGAAGCAAACAGATTTAAAGGAGGAGCCACATTACCATTTCCTTGCAAGGTGAGTCGAGGCATGGTCCATCGTGGCAAGGACTGGCACAGTTATGTCCACAAAGGTTCCTTGTGGTGGTGCAAGGCTGTGTACATGCCTGGCCTTCTTTCAGACAGGGGCCCTTGTGACATGGCAAGATGCAGTGGTGGCGGCCACAAGGCAAGTCCTTGTTGCACGGGAGGCCGCACGAGAAATCCGCCTGGTGGCATGGAATGGTCTTGCGAAGCTGCAACAGTACATTTTGTTCAACACACAGTTTGTGATGTATGGAGAGATGGGGTGAGGTTAGACTTCCAAAAAAAGTTGTGTGGGATGAGATGGAGGAACAAGGCCAAAGTAGACCGAGTCAACCGTTCTCACTAAGCACTCAGGATACTAGAACGTACAAGAAACCAGCCATAGTGAAAAGGTTGCAAGACAAAGAATTTTAAAAAAGCAGATCACCAGGGATTTTTATTTGACCTACTCTTATATATGCCAATCCCAAGTATCCAGACCTAGCTATCTTAACAATAATAATGATGATCATTCGACAAATGATGATCATTCGACAAATGATGATCATTCGACAAATGATGTTAAGGAAGTTAGGGTAGGGGCCTATTACTTAATTATAATGCAAAACAAATAACATGGAATTAACATAGGTCTCAAGGCCGATTTATTCTCAGACGATAGAATAACTATCAAAACAAAGGAACAACAAAGGAAAACAATATAATCTTTAGAGATTGCGAACAATGCGCAATATTAGACAGATTCCAAAATACATGTCAAAAAGTTATATATATCCTTAAGTGTACCAAGCAATATTAAAATAAAACGATATAATCGCATTTAACTAAGTTAGAAATATTTATCGTTTGAAAACATTATCAGTTCAAATACAAACAAGGTCGATATTTGTAAACAATATGCAAAATAGAAAGCTAGCATGAATACAACCTATCCCCTACCCATAAAGGCTAAATTGTTCAAAAGATAGCTCTGAATAAATGATATTAAGCTTGTCTTGGAAGTATAAACATTTTACATATCCGCCATAATTAAACATAATTTTATAGCATAGCTTGTCGAGTTTTGCTAGTATCTAGCGCTACACCTAATGTTAATCAGAAACGTGATTATTCTCATCCAATAATACATAAACTTTGGCAGGAAAATAACTATAAGTACTTACTACCCTATCAGCTCGGTTAACAATAAACTCCCGACGTTATAAAAAACATCCAATGTATTTTCCAATAACATTTAACATAAAAAATTATGATAAAAATATCATTAGTAATGCATGGACATACTTCAACATTACACACATAGAAACCCAATAAAGTGCATGATAGTGCTCACAGGTTTAGTAAAATAAGATTGACTTGAGAATAAATCATTCAAAATTGGATCCAAAAGGTTTAAGACCAGAATATGTCCGTACCCAAAACAAATACTAAAATAAATTAAATTTAGTTAGAAAAAAAAAGCCAAAAAATAATCAAATTTAATCCTTACATAATTATGACTGAATTTAACTGATGTCTAGTTTTCAATTTAAAAAAATATATAAAAAAACTTTCCAAAATAACGATAGCTTACATGTTGGCAAGTCCCTAATTCCTATTAGCATCAAAGAGTGAAGTTCTATTCTGGGTAATAGCTTATATTAGAGTTTGAACAGCGTGGAAATTTGGTGGGTAGATATCACATGACCAATGAAGTCATTCACAGCAAGCCAGAAATGGCCTTCTCACCGAAACCTGCGCACAATGTTGTGAGGATGATTATGAGGGGGTAGGGAGACACACGTGATAACGCTTCTGGCACCTTTTCCCGTGCTTTAGCGGCTGCACAGCGTTTTGAACTCAGGGAACAAGCAAACAGGGGTCACACACCACTTCAATCTTGTTTCCTAGCAAAACTTGAATGATGGACAGTGTTCTGTGTTGACATGCGTGGAGTGTCCGCACTTCCCGGTAAAATGGGGTAAGTGTGTACACACTCTCTCAAGGTGGCGGAGGTTGGTGGCTATGTTGGTTTGTAGCCTCGGTACACAAGGATGAGAAGGAAAGAAAGGAATAAAGGATAAAACATTTGTTATTTATTTCAAGAAATGGAATTTCTATAGGATGTTGGTGATGATAACAAATGAATAGTGTGTTGAAAATAATTTTACCAGCTTAAGTCCACATGTTAAATCTATAAATACATTAGTTTAGTGAGTATATTTATTACCAAATTTCATTTTGTGCATCGTGTTTAGATACCCATTCGAGTTATCCCCACTAAGGTTTTTAACGGAGTAATCTATGGCGTGAGGATTGGAAGGTTAAATTAAGAAAAGATACACCCACATTAGCTTAGATATGGGATGAGAAAATTAAAGTGATGCATCACATGTGGAAAACCACTACAAACACACACAATCAAATCTCGACGCCACCACTGGCAATAGTTTATTATGAGCTTGATACACCCAGTGGGCCACCAGGAGATATTCCAGTGGGCAGTTTGATTTGGGATGCCGAAACTACTTTAAATTAAAATAAATACATTCATTAAATTCTAGATTATGTCCTTAATTAAATTTTAATGAAAAGTTCCAGTGAGTATATATGAGGTGTCCAAAATACATCATTTGTGAACATAGATTATGGTGTTAAATTTAAAGCCATCCTGTTTGTTGTGTCTTGGTATTGTTTGTAAACAAACGTAAAATCATCTGTTTAGGGGTCTATACATGTAGTACGTGGAGGTGCATTTTACAAACTTAAATACAGCAGAGTCATGACTTTCCGACCTTAACGGGACCAAAATATGATTGAATAACCAAAATGTTGGATAATATGGAAACAAGGAAAGGGGGTGAGAGGAAACAAATTAAAATTATATGGAAATGCAGAAGAGATATGAAATAAGGTTTATTAGTAATTACTCCTTGGTATAAATTATGCAATAAATTATAAACTATTATTTTATTCATGTAACCAAAACAAAGGATTTTAAATTAATTAAATGTAACTTTTATTATATACTGTAGTCTGCAAAATTCACTGTTTGAAAAAATTATGGATATAAGTTTGTTTCCTAGCTTTACTTCTTCCTTGATGAGGCAAGGTCACAGCTATAGCAACTTATATATAACATGAATGATGAATAAAATGGAATTTCGGCTTATCGACGATTGTATAATCGAGATTATACTGTATATCAATAAAGACACCCAACTTTTGTTCAAGCATTAAAGGCATTTTTGCTCATGCCAGTAGTGTGTGGAAACTAATAATCGATAATGTAGCGGAAGTGGCCTCGGGATTAGGTTAACTAAGAATAAATATATAAATACTTCAGCTTACACTGAAACGTAGCTTCAGTGGGAGATATTAATATATGTTAGGGGCCATCATATGTGAAGTCCCAGACTGCTTAGAATCTGCCAATCCACCTCTGGATGCAACAGAATGTGTGACCACTGGTGTGTTTATTACTAAAAATATATATATGTTTAACGTTTATTATTATTATTATTATTATTATTATTATTATTGATGACATAGTTTGCTCCCTGTATAAAAATGCTCTGTGTCTTCTCCTGGACAATAAACTCTACTTCCACTATCATGTTGACCATATATTATCCCAATCATTATATACGAGCTCTTATTAAATTTATCACTTCATCATTTAAGAGGGTTGACTGTTTTTTATGTCTGTACTATGCCCTGGTTGGGTCTAAGTTAGAATATGCTACTGTTGCTTGAAATTCCATTACCTTAACCGACTTTCTTAGGTTGGAAAATGTTCAAAGAAAATTTTCACTGTGTGCTTTTGATAAATTCTTTACTAACCAGATTTATTATGACTATGACAAAATTTGAAACCTCTTAGGGCTCCAAACTTTCTTCTCACGTAGACTCTATTGTGATTCCCTTTTAGTTTTTAATATTTCCAATAGCAACATTTCTGGTAAAATTGCCCTGATCATGTTGGTATACATGTTCTTTCTTGGGCCTCTCATTATCCAAAAGTATTTAATTCCAGATTCGTCGGATTCAACTTTTATCATAAAAAAGAGACTAACTTAGAGAATTATTTAAGGAACTCCCTTATAACTAATTTACCCTCTGAGGCTCTGTCTCGGAAATTTAAATTTACTTTATTCTGATTTATTTTTTGGTTACTGTTATTCTTTTTTCCACCCTGTCCTATGACCCCTTCTTCCAAAGTTCCCGTTACTCTGAACCTTTTGGGTTAATACTGGAGATGTGGTATCGAAATAAAAGTACCAATAACAATAAGTATCGATATCAAAATTATTTTAGTCTGGAAAGTTTTTTTTATCTAGTAATAATAACTTCAACTCGTGCATCAAAATTGTATTTTCATATTTATTTAAACACTGAAAATTATAATGGTTTTTAATAGTTAAAGCCGCCTCGGTGGTGTAGTTAGCTAACACGCTAGTTTAGTGTTAGCCTAGACTGGCGAGGATGGGTAGATCGAGGTTCGAATCCTGCTTGGGTGAACTAGGGGAGGTTTTTTCTAAATGGTTTTCCACTCTCTCTTCACGGTAATGAGGGTTCACTTCCGCTATATTCCAACTTCCCAATTCCTAGCCCATTAGCGTAATTAGTACTTAAGCGTATAATCCGAACGAGTAGCAAGATGTGGCGCTAAGTATTTTAATTATTATTTAATATTTTAAAACATCCCTCCCTACCCACAATCACTGCAATACGGCTTCTCTTTCAGCCCAACCCTACCCTCCAACCCCCTCCTTTCCCGTCCCCTTGTTATTGATGAAAGAATTAACTAACTGTTTACTTACTGTGCAAAAGTAGCGTCCCTTCTCCCCCCCTCCCTCTCTCCTAGAAACAAAACATAGGACAAATCTGTCTGCCAAGAGTTTAATAATGATTGTGCGACTATCCACCAATGATTGGATTGGCAGGATTGGCATCTGCCATGATCTATTATGTATGTCTTGATGTTGTATAGTATGGATGTGTGAAGTATAATTTTTTCTATTCGAGGCAAACTCTAATCGAATATATAAAATATTCTAGAAGCTGAATCGAGGTTCAAATATTTTTTGTTAGTGGTTTTAGGCTTGAAAAAAATATTTTATTGTAGTTATTTATACAACTGTAGGCACTAAAATCACTTGGGAAATGTTTTATTGCACAAAAGCTTATAATATTTTTTTTTGGTGACCTGGTGGCCTAGGGATAAGGTGTTAGACTTCTGTGCTGGGGGTCCAGGGTTCAATCCATGGTCCCGGCACAGATTTATCTGATTACCAAACCCATCCTTCACCTCTAACAAGACGTGTATTAATAACAACTTGTGAATGAGTGGAATACCAGTCCTTCACCGTGGTTTGGATCCCCACGTTAAACTGTAGGTCCTTCATTTCATTTCACAATCACCCTAGCACTACACATTAGTGCAAGTGTGTATAAACTGAACAGGTAGTAAGATGCAGTGATGATGATGATGATGATAATAATATTACTATTTGTTTTGAAGCCAAGTCAAAGTTTCAAAGCTTTGCAAACCCTTAATTTTTAGGTTTATTAGAGTTTTATAAAATTCCTGAAAGCCCAAATTAAGATTTAGAACACTTTAAATTGCTTCAAGAGGGATTAAATATTTAAGAAAAATCTTTTATTTCTTATTTGTGTACTTTATCACAAGCCGTTGCAGGTAGAACCCCCCCCCAAATAAATTTTTGGGTATGGCTCTGTTTAAGTTGCTAATGAGGTACATAAAGCATTAATATTTTAGCGCACCTCATGCTTGCCATAGCAGTACTTCTGGGTGAGTACTGTACACAGTGGACAAGTCGGCTCGCTGTGGCAGTTGTGGATCGGTGGGTGCTCACAAGGGTGGGGTCTGGAGCAGGGCTTGGAGCACGATGGGCGCCTTGTGCCACAGGGAACTGGAGGGTACAGCACGCTTGCCCCGCACTCACAGTACAGCTCGTCAAAACCTGGAACAAGAGTTTAATTGCTGGTGGAGACTAACCTAAAAGGCCTAATCTTGAGATTATGAACTGAGATTTTTTTAAGAGTGTATATGAATTACATTTTTGATTCATTTGGATCAAGAGATATCACACTACTTCAAGTTAAGATTTGAAACAAGAAATTACAAATCCCTTATTTCATGAGTTTTAACATCTATTTTAGTACATCCATTATTAAATACAGCGTCTGGCCTGTGTCAGTTTTTTATTCAAGCCATATATTTTCCACTACCAGCTTGCCAGGTTTATTGTAGCTTCATATACCTTATGATACAACTTAACACTAGGACAGGCCCAACATCTTGTCCCTGGCTGTTAATCGCCACTGTGAAAGTGTAAACCCACATTTCAACAATGATAAATTTTTCAGCCATGCGGGGAATTGAACCCAGGACTCTTAACTCAATAGAGAGACACGCTACCAACTGAGCTAGGGTATCACATGGCTAGTTAGATTAAGGTTAAAACTTTGTTGTTAGTTGAAGAAAGTACAATATTTGGTTAAGGTTTTAGTTAAAAATTTCAAATACATAAGAATTAAGAACATGTTTTAACTTGACCTGAAATCTTTGAAATTCAACAGATATGGCCCAGCCCTCTTCCCCTAAAACTTGATAACATAGAGATTCTCCAACATACCACCAAAAATATGATTACTTAAAATATAGATATATAATGTTGCCTTTAGATTAACAATGTGATGAGCCACAGTATGGATTCTTTTTTTAAAAAGGTTACTTTATGCAAACTCTGTCAAAAGAGGTTGGTGTTTTTTGTCACTGACCAAATGAACTACGTATTTTTTTCCCCCAACTTTAACTATCCATCCTCTATCAAGGAGAATTGTGTTGAGTTTTCTTTATAATGACCTTACGTTTCCTGTTTTCATGGACGAGAATTGGGTGGTTTAAGCCCTCGAGTGATATCCAAAACTAAACTGCTAGACTAAATATATATTAAAGTTATAACAACTTTAGCACAGTATTGAAGAGTCTGTTATTACAACTCTACAAAGATGTAGACAATTCAAAGCTATGACAACTTTAGAAAGTCATGGAAAAGTTAAAATTATAAAAATTTGAACGATGGAAATTGGAGGATGGGGGTTGAATGCATAGAAAAAGATTGAAAATGTAAATTTTAAAGACTCATGATTGAGAAAAACAGAAATCATGACATCTTTTTGTAATATTATTTTTTATAAAGAGTACTGTATATTTGTAATGTTTTGTAATAACACAATATAGCTTTTACAATACAAAGAAGAACATAATTCACACTTTACATTGCTGCCTTTGGACAAAAAGGTAACGGCTGCCTCTTGAATAAAATCGATAGTTACCGTGAAATCCCCCGAGCTTGGTTTAATTCTATTGTAACTCACCATTAATCAATTCACGTGCATCACAAACTGATATGTGATGGCTATCCCCAGGATCAGACTTGATAGCTGAATCAAGCTCAATCAAGGGAAAAATAACTTGGAAACAGGAATCAAAAGCAGGACCTTTGGCTTAATGAGCCAAATGAAATATGGCCCTGGATGGCTCAGTGGTAGAGCATTGGCGCACAAAGCCAAAACTTCCGGGTTTGATTCTCATTTCGGGTTGTCATGTTTCACTTAAAAATGGATTACAATAGTTTATTAATTTTCTTATATTTTCAAACTTTTCTTAAATCAGATATTTTTAACACAGCATCCTATTACACATTCAGGTTATAGCTTATGTACTAATTACACTATTGGGTTAAGAATGAGGATGGTTGAATTTAAAGAAAGTGTAAACACATTTGCATGGAGAAAGAGATTGAGAAACCATTTAGGAAAAACCACCCTCAGGACATCTAACCAGATTCGAACCACGATCTCCCCATCATCTGGAGTCTAGCCTATTATGAGATTAGCGTCTTAGACTATGTGGCCACCAAAGAAGGCAAATCAAGCAAAAAATATCTTGAGTTCATCTAAAAGTATGCACTCATCTCAAACAATGAAACCTGTGTGTATGACAGTTCCACCTACTTGTTCTCCAACAGGGGCGGCAATGTCCGCGGTGGCAAGGCTCATCACAGCGGTGCTGCCCGCAGGTCAACATGTGGTTGCACACCATGGGGCATACGTGATCAACGTCAATGCAGCACAGCTGGTTACAACGATGTTTGCCACATGCACGTTTCTATCAAAACAAACATGAAAGTATTTATTTCAATTAGTTAAGTAAACAGGACTCTTTTTAAATAAAGTATTTTATTATTATTATTATTATTACTAGCACCGCGTCTTACTACCCGCTCGGGTTATACACACTTACTCTAATGTGTAATGGTAGGGTGATTGTGAGATGAAATGAAGGACCTTACAGTTTAACGTGGGATCCGAACCACGGTGGAGGCCTGGCATTCCTCACATTCAGAAGATGTCTTGTCAGAGGTGAAGGAAGGGTTAGGTAATCAGATAAATCTTTGCCGGGACCGAGGATTGAACCCCGGAGTCTGACACCTTACCCTTAGACCACCAGGTCACCTATATTTAATGATTAGAATAAAAGTTTTGAGTTTAAGTATTAAAAGGTCAAATTATTTTTGTGTGGTGTGTTTGTGGGTCGTTTTTAAACGTGAAACAAGAATTTAAACACTCAAAGCAAAGTTGAAACCAAGATTGAGGATAAGATCTTTATTATGGACCACTCAAATCTTTAAGTATATTCAAGATTCGAGGAAATTTCAAATTTGAGACTCAAATCCTTAAAAAATAATCTTTTAACTTTCCAAGTGAGATTTATTTTAGAGCTCTAATACTACTTATTGGTGGCTATGTTAGAAGCCCCTTAAAAGTTATGTATGTTTGAAAACCCCTTGAAACTTCTGTTTAAATCCCCTTTAATGTTCTCTTGGATTGACATACCCTAAACATTCTTTAATTAACACCCATCTAATCTCTACTCTTAATTTGGTTACTAACAACAGATAGGCTGATGTTAATAAATAATTGACCTTGGCAAGCTACTTCCTCCCCCCTTATTTCCAAACCCCAAAATATGGTAGAAGATAATATACCTGTGAGTGTGATATTTTTGGTTATGTTCATTAACTGTAAAGGGGTAAATATAAATTTAAGTTAAGAAAAATTTGAATTAGAGTAAAATAATTGAAACTTGTTATTTTGTGCCACAATAAGAAGTCAAGTACAGAAAATTGGTAAACACATTTGGTGTAGAATAATATCAAGGTGAGAGTCAAAGCTATTAAATAGACAAAATGTTGAGTATAATATTATATGAGGTAAAATACAGTTGTTAAAATATGAAATCAACTGACATTTTGAGGCAACAATGAGAATATAAATTTAATGTAAAAACATAAGATTATGAATTAAATTAGTAAGTTAACATTATTAATTTAAATAGATTGAGTGGAACTTAATTTCATAAAATTAAACAATTTAGCAAAACAATAATTTGTCTATAGACAAATTATTGTTTTGCTAAATTGTTTTTATATTAGTAACAGATTACAAGTAGCGATTGCTGTACACATGTGATGTGCTCACACAGTGATACCTAAAAATCCAAAAGCAATTATTGTAAAATTATTCTTATTCAGATTATCTAAAAACAGATATCTCAATTAACCAAATTATTTACTCTCGCAAATCCTCCTGATAACATCACTCAACCTAAATGTATCAAATAAACTACTGTCATTGAAAGCCCTCAATTGTAAGGCATGTTTGTGTAAATATTTTTTCTGTGAGTGGCGAATGACATAACAGATATTACGAGGTTGTTATGATGATTCAATAAACGGACAAACTAGAGGAACTGACATAATCTAGGAGGTGTCACCAGTCCTGAGCTAAGAACCAGGCCAGCGGCCCAGTTAAAAGGGTGAGGTTTTGAGCTCCTTAGAGAAGGTCTTAATCTAAGAGGTCCTGCTGCCTGTCACAGGGTCAAGCGGGCTAAGTCGTCAGGTTCGTCAAGTACCAGTCAGTGCTGCCACTCGAGCTCAAGGAACCAGGTTCAACGATCGTGCAGGGACCGCCTAACAGCCAGACAGGCCATAAGGTAAACCTCATCACACCTTGTTCGGTCACTCGCTTCTCTAATAGTATTAATAAAACTTTTAAAAGCCAATCACAAAACCAAACAAGAATTCATATCATCCCCCCCCCTCCCTCCCTCTATTCTCAGCCAGACATCCTGATAGATCCATTGGCCCACAACTAGTACATACAGAAACGGAAAGGGCTGAGACTACACAGGCAATGAAACCAATGGAATAACAAATCTTCTCAAAAAACAAAATATCAGAGTCTCTTTTGGAATTAATAACACTATCAAAAGGCATATTACCAACTCTAAGCTAAACTACAAAAATCAATCCAGTAAGAGTGGCATTTACTGATTAACTTGCGATTGTAAGGCTGCAAACATTAGGGAAACCAGCCGGGGCCTTTTTGTTCATTATTCAGAGCATATTACTGACTTCAAATATGATAGATTTACAGCAAACTACCCCAACATGTCAAAATCAAAGCTAAAAAATATATATATACTTTACACACTAAACGTCCTGTCCTCCTTCCATAGTAGTTTAAGACCTGCTCGGGCCAAAGTCAAGAAGAATAGAACCTCATGTCTTCCTATTTTTTCTCTTGTGTTCCTATCATTTTCTATACTATTTTTAATTTCTAATACTCATATATTTATCAATTTATTTGATTAATATCATTCTCACACACAACTTTTATAGCATTTTGCTACACTAGCGACATCACCCAGCTATAACCTACTTCTTATTTATATCCTAATTTTACATTGTTTTTCTTCAGACCTAAAGATGATGTTTGCACTTTTAAACCAGTCGTCCACACACTTGGCCGATTGTAGTCAACCTACAAAACTAAGGAGACGGGCATGACCAAAAGATAAGAGAGGTTTATTTTGGACTGAAACATTTAGTTATTCATTCTTTTATAATATTACACAACTTCATTTATTTTGTAAATTTATATTTATTTTCATCTTCTCGTGCAGTCACTACTTGTAATTTATTAATAATGTAAAAATAATTTAACAACACAATTAATTTACACATTGCTTCCACTGGACGAAGAAGTATACCGACTATCTCTTGATGAAAAATCAATCGTTACAAAAAACCCTCCCCCATCCCCACAACCATGTTTAGTTCTATCGAAATGCATTAGGAAGGAATGTGAAATAAGCAGCGCAACTTCTGAAAATGAATAAACCAAAAAAAGACAAAACGGAGAAAAAGGTAAAGGGTAAAAAATGATAGGACACTTAAATGCAATATAATGATTAATAAGGTCATACCTTGGTGCATTTTTTCTCACACCTGGCATCATCGGCTCGTGTGGTGAGCTCAATACACGGGATTTCTCTGTCCATATTGCCGCAGCGACACTTCACAAGCGTACTTAATGGGCATGAAGGGCATTTGCCATTGTGACACTTCTCTTCGCAATGGTGGGGGTTGTCTGGAAAGCAAGCAGATATGTACTACCAAACAAATCACTGAGCTTGGTTAAAATAAATATGACATTGAATTAAGACTGTTCAAATATGTACATTAATAGAGTAATAGATAAATTAGGTACATTTAAATATTTTCAATTTTTTTTAAGGATGTCAAATTTGATTCCTTGATACACTACATTTTTACTATTATCGATAGAATCTAAAATCAATCTTAATATCCTGATTTTTGAAAGGCATTTAAACTAAATGAGAACTTTCAATATTTAGCAAATTTTCATTTTGACTCTTATTTATTATTTAACATTTTCATTTTAGTGCCAACAAATTGTAAATATACTCAATACAACTTTTGTAATCTAGTAATATTGTGCAAATCCGACATAGTTGCTTTGTTTAAGTTTTTTTTGCCATCAAATCAACACTTTTTTAGGTTTTATCAACTATATTATCACAAAGAGAACATAGATTGAAGACAATAATTTCTAAATTACTGCGAACAACTTATCATTTAGCAGGGTTAATTAGTTTAAATATCTAGGAACAATTTTAACTAGCAATAAAGATAAAATATATTATATAGCTATATAATTTGGCAGAGCAGGAATATATGTATATAGAGAGTTTCTTGCTCTGCTAAAAATACAAACTACTACCTGAACACCTGAGATATAACAATTTACCCTTTTTTGTAGGGTTCATATAAAAAAAGAATCAAAAAATATGACTTTTACAATGTAAAGAAGAACACAATTTTTAACTTTGTATTGCTACCATTTGACAAAGAGGTAATGGATATCTCCTAAGAAAATGGATTGTTACTGCCCAATCTCTTGACCTAGGTCTCACTCATTCTGTTCTATTGGAACTCCCTTTAGTGTATTTTGGTTTCTTCTATTAGGAAATTGCAGTGTGGGTTTCAAACTCGTTCCTGATGATACCTGTTAGAATGAAACCCAGATAAGGGGATTGAGAGGTAGCGATAAATTTTCTTCGAGAGGCAGCCATTAACTCCTTGTCTGGTGGCATCAATCTTAAGTGTAAACTGTGTTTTTTTCGTTGTTAAAGCCATGTTGTGTTAATTCCCTTTTATACGTTTCTATCCACCTTTCCTGTATAGTCTATCAAGTATAACAACAAACCTCAAAAAGCGAAAAGAGGTTTTCCTTAAAAAGAGAGGCACTCATATCATATTGACACAACTTCTTAAAAGAGGAAAAAAAAAAAAAAAAAAAGGGTAGCGAATAACCACTTTCCTTCACTTCCCTTTATATATAGCAAAATATACTTCTAAAAGTGAAAAGAGGTTTTTTCCTAAATAACTACATTATATATTCACATTTTAAACTCAAAATAGAGCTGTTACTCCCCCTTTACTCTCTCTTTCTCTGTAACGCTCTTGCATCCCCAAGACTGTGTGTCGCGTTCTACTCCTCTCTCCCCTTCTCAGTTTAGCCCCCAAGGTTCTAAGGTCGCTAGCCAAGCACCCCCTCCCATTCTTCATGTCTGCTCGGCAATGAGCTGAGTCCTCCTGACCTAGCCAACTAGGGTGAATAAAAAGAGCAGATGAACAGCTTGCTGGTCATTCGTTGCACAGCTCCACCCTGAACAACAACCTTTTTGAGAGAAATAAACCGCAGTTAAGTGTGTGCTTTTGCTTTTCTTGTCAAAACTGCCTATCCTAACTCTTCTTCCTGCCTCTCGCCTAGTTCCCTGCGGTAACTCGCCGAACCCTCCGTCCTGCCTCTCGCCTGGTTCATTGCGGTAACTCGCCGAACCCTCCTTCCTGCCTCTCGCTTGGTTCATTGCGGTAACTCGCCGAACCCTCCTTCCTGCCTTTCGCCTGGTTAATTGCGGTAACTCGCCGAACCCTCCTTCCTGCCTCTCGCCTAGTTCATTGCGGTAACTCGCCGAACCCTCCTTCCTGCCTCTCGCCTGGTTCATTGCGGTAACTCGCCGAACCCTCCTTCCTGCCTCTCGGCTGGTTCATTGCGGTAACTTGCCGAACCCCCCTTCCTGCCTCTCGCCCAGTTCACTGCGGTAACTCGCCGAACCCCCCTTCCTGCCTCTCGCCCAGTTCACTGCGGTAACTCGCCGAACCCCCCTTCCTGCCTCTCGCCCAGTTCACTGCGGTAACTCGCCGAACCCCCCTTCCTGCCTCTCGCCCAGTTCACTGCGGTAACTCGCCGAACCCCCCTTCCTGCCTCTCGCCCAGTTCACTGCGGTAACTCGCCGAACCCCCCTTCCTGCCTCTCGCCCAGTTCACTGCGGTAACTCGCCGAACCCCCCTTCCTGCCTCTCGCCCAGTTCACTGCGGTAACTCGCCGAACCCCCCTTCCTGCCTCTCGCCCAGTTCACTGCGGTAACTCGCCGAACCCCCCTTCCTGCCTCTCGCCCAGTTCACTGCGGTAACTCGCCGAACCCCCCTTCCTGCCTCTCGCCCAGTTCACTGCGGTAACTCGCCGAACCCCCCTTCCTGCCTCTCGCCCAGTTCACTGCGGTAACTCGCCGAACCCCCCTTCCTGCCTCTCACCCGGTTCACTGCGGTAACTCGCCGAACCCTCCTTCCTGCCTCTCACCTGGTTCATTGCGGTAACTCACCGAACTCTCTTTCCTGCCTCTCGCCTGGTTCACTGCGGTAACTCGCTGAACCCTCCTTCCTGCCTCTCGCCCAGTTAACTGCGGTAACTTGCCAAACCCTCCTTCCTGTCTCCCGCCTGATTTAGCGCGGTAACTCAACAAACCCTTCCTACAAATTTTCTCCCCACTGAACTCAAATGGGCCCTATCAAAAAGTGTAGGGCCAGATTACTACCATAAGCCCATAACGAAAGCACCCAGAACCTATCAATTCTCCGCCCACGTTCATCCCGTACACCAGACAGGGAAACCCGCAGGTAAAGAAGACAACCCAAACCAACGTATTTTCTGTGAAACAAGCCCCCGGAGTCATCAGAAAACTAGTGGAGCTCTTCTAGAGCTAGCACCCAGACCCAAAGTGTATGTGAGTACTACAATCGCCCATTATCAAGAGGGGGCCAGAAAAGAGACTATACTAGAACATAAGAATATTAAACTCACTGGGTTGACCGCAAGCTAGCTTCTTGCCACAGATGAGCGGACAGTTGGGAATGGTATCTAGACAGCTGTTTCTGGCCTGGTCTGCTGTAAGCTCGGTTTTACCGCAAGGGCAGTGTGTGATCTTATCAGGGGAGAGCTCGCACTCTCCACAGGGGCCAGTGTGACACACCAAAGTGCACCGGTGGTTCCCGCATGTCAGATTCTTCTCACAAATTCCTCCACAGGAGAAGTTTGTCACCCCTACTGAGGTGAGGTCGCAGGGAATCTTCCGAGACTCTTTGCCACAATGGCATGCTACAGAGATAAAAGTTTGAATTCAATGAAATTGTGGTGGGATGGGTGGGTTTAGAGATAAGACTCTGGAATTCTCAGATATTTGCGATTCAAAATATCTAAAAAAATGTAGCATGAATAAAAATATGAAGTTCTGGGCTTTAAATCACAATTTTATACAAATTTTAAATGGAGTTATGTAAATATATATATATATTTTTTTGGCACCACATCTTAACATCTGTTAGGGATTAAGGCTGAATTTTAGAGGAAGTGTGCTCACATTTGTGTGGAGGAAGAATAGAAAACCATTTAGAAAAAATACCACCCTCAGTACACCCGACCGGTATCAAACCCTGATCTTCCAATCTTCAACAATTTAGTCTTTATAGTTTATTAGTCGAAGAGGGTATGAATTAGATACTTGAGTAGTTGGTAAAATAACAAAGTCGTATCTTAAAAAAAAAAACAAAAAAAATAATAAGTAATCAAGGTTCATAGCCACCATATTTACCTGAGTGATATTGAAATAGAAATTGTTAAAAAAAAAATATTGGCACATTTTTAAAGACAAGCTTTTGCTGCCAAAACCAGCTTCTTCAGTTTAAGAAAGTAATTTGAGACTCACCCAACTTTTTCAGGACCACAAAATATGTGTTTTACCAGTATTTTATGCAAAACTATATGCCTATAAATAAAAAATTAAGTTCTATTAACTTTTTAGTACAAGTGTTATTAAAAACAAAAGTGATAGGGCTTTTAGCAAAATCACATGAGATGTATTATTATTATTATTATTATTATTATCACCGCGTCTTACTATCTGTTCGGGTTATATGCACATACGCTAATGTGTAATGATAGGGTGATTGTGAGAGGAAATAAAGGACCTACAGTTTAACGTGGAATCCGAACCACGGTGGAGGCCTGGTATTTCCTACATTAACAAGTTGTGATTAATACATGTCTTGTCAGAGGTGAAGGAAGGGTTTGGCAATCAGATAAATCTGTGCCGGGACCGAGGATTGAGCCACGGACCTCCAGCACAGAAGTCTGACACCTTACCCCTAGATCGCCAGGTCACTCACATGAGTTGTAGATAGCCTAAGCACATGTCAACAGTCAAATAAACATAGTCCTATCCAATCAAGAACCTATCAAGTAACAATCTTTTCATGAAGTTTACTCTTTGACATTCAATTTAATTTTGTTGGTTTGGATGTGAATTAACTATTTCATTTAAACTCATTTAAATAACCTAAAAAAGGTAACTCAATCTAGGAAATATATTTCTCTCAACTTAAGAACATTAGTATAGATTTGTTTGGACAACTTAATATAAGGGCTATAATGTGACCAGAGGAAAATATTTAAAGATATGGTTTGTTAGGTATATAAAAATCTTAGCCATAATTTTCTGCACTGTAACTAGGAACACCGAAATATTGTGGGGTGTTTTATGAATTTCTACTTATGATGTTAAAATTAATATCAAAATATGTTTAGAGTCCATTTTAGCATTTTTAAATGTTTTATACATATGCAAAATAAAAATAAATTCAATATCTTATCAAAATTGATCACTTGGTCTTTTATTTGTGAATAATGGTCAATTATATCAATTTTAATTAGAGTTAAAATGATATCCAAAATATAACCACTTTTACTTAGTAACAGACGACAAAGTTCTTGACAGAAAAAACTAGTACCAAATGCACTATTATAATTTTCTTCTTAATATTCCTACATCAAATTAAAATTTCCAGTCCAGAAAAGTATTTCACTCTACTAAAGACCAGTAATAAAGAAGTAGTAAATCATTTGTTTGATCTGGATATTACGACACCCCCTCCAGAGACAGGTGTAACGGTAGCCCCTCCCGGGTTTTCCAACTGCCTGCGACCCAACATCCAACACCTTAGTTCACTCGGTAGAGTATTTGTTTACATATGAGGTGACCTGATGGCTAGATAAATTTATAATTTAAGGAAATTGATAAAACTAAAGAAAAAGTAAAAATAAACTACTAAGAATAAATTTGATGAAGAAAGCCCACCTAGGGAAAGAGGTAACATGTGGTAAGAGTCCAATGCACAAAGGTGACATCTTCTTCCTTTCTTTTGTCTTCTATAGTAGAAGTAGTCACACACACATTTTAACACAGATATCATAATATTTCGGCATTGTTGCCTTTATCAAACACAAAGAAGAAGAAAGTACAAATAACACAAACAATGGATTACTCCATTTGGAGTTTGTGCATTGGACTCTTTCCACATTTTTTCCTCTTTCCCTATGTGGGCTTTCTTCATCAAATTTACCGTTAATAGTTTGTTTTATCATTGATGTAATGTGGGTTTTCCCTTTCACATTGATGAGTTAACGGTTGGGGACTGGATTTTGTGCCTGTTCTAATCAAGTTGGATTAGACCAGCAAGCCGGTAGTGAAAAATATATAGCTTGAGTAAAAAACTGAGCCAGAGCATAGGCTGAAAACAGTAATGGATGTAAAAAAATCTGGCTATTACGACAGTCAAATTGTGACCAAAGGCAAAATTTAAAATTTAGCTGTAATTTATCTATTCATATCACTGTAACACTTAGATATGAGTAGATTTTAGTTATCATTTTTTGGCAAAAAATGCCTTTTGTTTACAGACTTAGCAACAAAATCTAATTATTTTATTTACCACAAATATGGGTCTTTTAATCATTACTATACCTTGGCTGACAATTTCTTCACAATTGCCACACTCTCCCATGTGGCATTTCCTGGCGCACTTGTGCACACTACAGTTTAGCTCCTTGCCACACAGAGCGTCGCAAAGTAGTGGCTTGTCTCCACCACACTTCACCACTTTTGATGTTGCACCACAGCCGCATTGTCTACAATCAACATGGAGGAAATATTAAGTAAGTGTATTTCAAAATATCTATATTAAAAAAAAATGTGTTTCAAAGCTAAAGTTTTTACATGAAAGTCGATCTTAATAAAGTTTCTTAGAAAGCTGTTGAGTCAAATTGACCTTGAATTAACAAATATATGTTAAAGCTTAACTACCCAAATAAAATTTAGCTATGGCAATTGATAAATAATTGTTTTTAAAACAAAATCAAGGTTTAGTTAGTTTGTCTTCAGATGAACTCTGGTTCATGCACCGGCTGTTTGTCCCTAAATGAAATTTGCATGCCTGGTAAAATAGCTACGAGTTTTAACTATATGTTTATGTTTATGTAGATTATAAGTTTTGAATACACACTCTTATTTAAGTTGGTCACATTTAAAGGAAAAACACAGGAAATTGTCAATGCGAGTGAATATATAATGTCATGTAGTCTCTGGTGAGTTTGCGTACAACCCGAATGGGTAGTAAGACACGGTGCCAATAATAGTCTAGTTAGTTATATAATTGTCATTTTACTAACTTAATATCTGGCTGGTCCACATTTTGAATTGTTGTATTATAAAATGTAAGATGAACTAACTGCCAAATTAAGGATGTTAGTTACTTAATAAATATTATCCCCGCCATTACCTTATTTCCCAATCCAGTTACAAGTTTAGAAAGGAACACACCTGTTTACTTGAGCAACACAAGGGGGGCATGGTCCCGGATGGCAGAGAAGAGTGCAACGGTGCACACAATCCGGTTTGTCACGAGTCTTGCCACACATCTCACCACAAGTGTGTGGGACATCTTGTCTATTCCACTGGGGCTCAATCGCCTTGCTGCAGAAACAGTGATACAGCTGTGGGACCTTCTCTGTGACATTCTGACAGGCAGGGCAGCGCCATCCAGTTTCTGTACGGTGCATTAGATATAACAAGAATTTAGTAGCTATAAAGCTTTATTTTAAAAATATATTTTGGAAATATAATGTTCTGGAACTCATCTTAAATAATTTCCATCAGTGTCCTTCATCAAACGATTGCAAGGGTATGCATAGCTTTGAAACTTGTTTGGCTTAAAAAAAACCTATGATTCAAAAAATAATTTTGGCTTCGACAATTATGAAACTCCACTAATAAAAATATGAAAAGCCAAAATACTCAATTCAATTTCAATACTAGCATTCTTAAATATTATATACATTACAAATAATTACTTTACTGTTTCCAACCTGTGGTATGGGTCAGTTTTTTTATTTAAGCCATATATTTTCCACTACCAGCTTGCTAGGCCTGTCGTAGCTTCATATGCCTGACAATCTAACTTGACTAGGACAGACACAACATCTAGCCGTTATTACATCAATGTGAAAGGGTAAACCCACATTTCACTAATGATAAGCTTTCGGCCATGCCAGGAATTGAACCCAGGAACTTTAGCTCAGTAGACAGACATGCTACCGAATGAGCTAAGGTGTTGGATGCCAATTAATACTCTCATGGAAAAATTTTAGTTAGTTAAATTTCATAAAAAATATTTTATTAGGTTTAAAATAAAATATTATGAATGAGTTAGCAATTAATATTTTATAAGTGATTATAGTGCGTAAAGGCCACTAAAGAAGAACAACTTAATATTTTTTCAAGTATAAAACAAACAAAAAATGTTCTAAATTTGATTTGGATTTGAGAATATTTCACCAGTTCAAATTGGGTTTGCCTATAATTGAAAAAGTAGACTTCACATATCATTTAAGGATTGTGTAACCTAATTGGGGTATATGTAGAGCCTTTATAATATTTGGGTGCAACATAATCAAACTCAAAGAAAATAAGTGTCTTATGTTTTAGAGCTATGGAATTTTTTTAGTCATTTTGATCAAGTCATCAAGTCTCGGTATTTATAAAAATTTGCAATTACGAGGCAGTGGGATTAAAATTTATATTGAAAAATTTAAAAACATTAAAATATATTTGCAAATTGAATGTATTTGTATCTTTTGTATAATTTTGCTAAAATGAAATTAATTTAGATTTTAAAACTCAAAAAACTAGTGAGAAAAGCTTTTCAAATGCACATGCTGGCTTGTACCTCAAATATGTTCTAGGTGTGTGATTTAATATTAACAAAAGGAAGTAACCTTTAACATAAAGCCTCATCTAAATGCTCAGTGAGCCTTGTAGCCTTAAGAACCCTTAGGTTTGTGAAATATATTATTTGTGTACACACTCTGTATCTTTAATCAAGCAAAATTGTGTCACCCAATGAAAAAGTCAATCACAATCATTGAACAAACCAATTTCTGAAAATTATTTAAACACAGTTAACATCATCAAAGTGTTTTGATTTGTTCAGGATTTTAGTTAAAATAACAGTAGCCTTAATAGCTTGTATAAGGTTTTTTATGAATTGCTATCAAAAGTAGACAAATGAAAATAAGATAGTTTAGAAAAAGGCAACAGTTTCATTTAATATAATTTATCTGTCCATTTCGTTTCACACATTGATGTTCATTTATTTGTCTACCTATGGTTGGGTTTTTGTAGCCACCTGTAAGGAACCTTTAGTAAAGTTTATTTTTATTCTTTTACTACCCATTCAGGTACTAATTAATCTAATGAGTTAGGGTTAAGGAAGGTTGAATTTAGAGGGAGAGTGGAAAACCATTTTGGAAAACCACCCTCATTATACCAGCCTGGGATTCAAACCCCACACTTCCTACTATCGGCAGTCTAGTTTAACGTGAGAGTGCCGCCTTAGACCATGCAGCCACCGAAGCAAGTCTTAATGAAGTCAAAGTTCACCTAATCTCTACATGGTGCTACAGACTATGAATTTACAGATCGGCACTATGTGGACAGAACAATATGGTACAGTGGAATCACTCTCTTTTTTTGCAGACTACTGACCTTACAGAGACAGAGAATATAGATGGGGCTTAATACTGACCAACTTTGGAAGACTTGGCCCACTTCTTGATGCACTTAAGGTGCAACACGTGGTAGCAATTCCTGCAGCTCCACACAGGATCTTGTTGGCGAACTCGGTCACAGCATACCAAGCATTCCAGTGTGCCTTTAGTCAACTGCTCAACAAGGCGCTCCCTCTGACTTGCCTCGTCATCTGGAACGTTCATATCAAAAATATGAGCAGTTTTAAAAACAACTGCTCAGTTCCTTCAATGTGCCTAAGAAATGAGAATGGTACGATGGGTCATACATTAAATACATGTTAGGCCCCTTTTATATAGGCATTTCGTGATGCAAGTTCTCTAGATATACAGGAGACAATGAGTGCATTTATACACTGCCATGCGTCATTTATATTGTCTCAACCTGAAAAGTGTGCCGCTGTAACATAGAGAATGCCACATCAAAAATGACGTAAGACGATCCAAGACACATTATATTCAATAGGGCATTTTATCTAGACGTCAGCTTTTGTGTAGCCGTGTTGTCGAGACTGCAGGGCAGCCAGCCTCTACCTCACATGTGTTGGAACCTCAGTGTATCTCAGTGCCAGTATCAGTGTACTTGTGTATAGGAAGTGAGTGTATTTATTATTGGTGGTTGGGTATTTATTGTCTACCGCTATATTTGTTCCTGAAATGGCAACTATAAATGAATCCATCATGAGTGGTAGAAAAGAAGAGACTGGCAACCCTGGACTCTGTTTTTTATTTCCTTCTACCCTTTTCATGACGAGCGGCATATGTTGCTTGTATAAAAACAAACACCCAGGATGTGCATATGCTTGTCGCACATCACGAAACGCCTGTACACAAGGACTCTTACATATAAATATTAAACCAGATGCATAGAAATGTCTTGCGACAGATATTTCCTAATAGTGCAAAATTAACCTGTTATTTTTATTGATATGTTCATCCCAGGTGTTTGTTTGTGACTTACTCTAATTGAAGAAGTGTTAATCTGGATTTTCAACAGCCTTTAGACTTTACAAATTACATGACTGCAAATTGTTTTTTTTTTTTCTATGCATGCCACATCTTACTACCCAGGCTCTCGGAATATTTAGACTAGTGGGGTAAGTATGAAGTAGGTAGAATTAAAAGAAAGTGTACTGACATTTGTGTAGAGGAAGAGTTAAAAATCATTTAGGAAAAGCCTCTTCAGCACACCCAGGTAGTAGCTGAACCTCCAGTTAAGTAAAACCAGAGACTAAAAGACTGACACCTATGTGTGCGTGCTCACCTGTGTAGGTTTTGTGATGTTTAACACTACATATTTTTATTAGTAGTATTTGTTATGTAGTTAAGGTCACAATATTTTTGTATCTACTTGTATCCAATAATTTAAAATGACTCTATTTAAAGTAATGATGTTTATCTTCTAAAAGTTATTAAAATGGTGTAGTGCCCATTACACTCACTGTTTGTTACATTGGCACTTCCTGGAGTATTTGATCAGACTCAGGACTATGTTGTAAGCGTGGAGAAAATGAAGATGTTTATTCTTTGTGCAGTCCTACCACACAGGGCTAGCAATGTGTACTATGCAAGACAGTCTCCTGGCATTGCTTTCCTTCTCGACCCTACTTTGAAAATGTACCATGCTTGTGAACTATTTTTTATTTGCAGTGTGTCTTTGTATTCCTTTAGGGTTAAACACATACATTAGTCATACTAATGGGGTAGAGATAAGGGAAATGTAATTTGAGATGAAATGCACCTACATGTGTGTGAAGGTAGAGTGGGAAACCAATTAGGTAATACCACCTCGAATACACCCGACAAGGATTTGAACCTGGATCTCCTAGTCACAAGCAATTCAGTATAACACAAGACTGATGTGTTAAACCATGCAACCACTGATTTGGATATATACTCTAATTTAAGCAATTTTAACACGTATCACACAACTTAACATGGCATTTAACTTCAACACTAAGTCACACATATTAACTTACAATGGCACACAACTTCAACACTAAGTCACATGGCTAAAGGCAATAAATAACTTTAATAAACACAAGGATCTCTTTCCTGGACCAAAATACAATGTACCACAGTAAAATGAGCAGGCCTTTGCACACAAAATTACTCCCAAAACATATTTATGATTTCTACTCTGATAGTTACTAATCTTTAAAATAGTATGAATGTTAAGTAGTATGTAAACATTAGTGAATCTAATGGAGTAGCAAGTGAAGATTTCAACTTTCACTTTGACTAGTAAGCAAGAAACCTGTGGTGACACCACTAATCACTGCTTAGACCACTTCAGTGGCTCAGTATATCTATTGCTAACTAGCTTTTACCCGTCGCGACTTCGCCCGCAATAATTGATAACATCTTTTAATTTTTAACTAAACTGTTTTGGTCATAAATCAAACTTTATTTTTTCCAAATATATATGCGTTTTTCTTAGTTATAGCTGTAAATAATTTTGCCGTATTTTAATTTTCACTTTTAAATATTTTGTAATAAAATAAATATATATTATTTAAGTTATCGATTATAATTTTTTTTTAAATTTTTAACTTATAACTAGTAAGATAAATAAATTTAATTTTTTTTAGAATTTTTAACTTATAATTAGTAAGATAAATAAATTTAATTTAAAAAATTTCGAACTACATAGCTAAAATCACACCATATTTATTATTTATTAGTATGAAACTATGTCACACTAATTACTATTTACTTTAATTACAAAATATCAAATCACAAATTCTTAAATAACATTTTCTCAATCACATTATAATCATATATTTATTATTATTTAAAATAAAAGGTTGGTAATAGTCCTATATGTTATTCCAGGACATACTCTACCAACGTACAAAGTTTTATTCGAATCCGTTCAGCAGTTTTGATGTGATTGAGTAACAAACATTCAAACATCCAAACTTTCGCATTTATAATATTTGTAAGATACATGTATATATAACTATTATAATTGCAGGTACATTGCAAATAAAATATTCTATATTGGTACATGCATCCATGTTTTACTGACTCTCACAAAATAAAAATTAAAAACTTATTTTGTGTGTGATCATGTGATTTCCTGTATATTTTAGTAGTTACTATAGCTAATATAGGGGGTGGAAGAAAAATGAATCAAGTCTTTACTAGAAAATATCTCACTCAGCACAGAGTAAATTCCATACTAACCAAAGGGTAGGTAAATTTTTAAAGAGATTTTTAACTATATTACTATAGTAAAATGTTGTCAATTTTAGCCACAAAAAATGTGTATTTTTTAAGAGGCCCTTAATATGAAAATTGGACTGTACAGTGTACATGGACATTTAAATAGAAATGTAAAAAGTATCTTACCATTATTTTCTATATGAAATGCTCCTCTTTTCAGAGCTGATTGGTTCACTAAAATTTCTTTATTTTTGAAAGGTTCCCCGCCAGAGTTGCTATGTGAAGTACGATGATTTCTACCATAGCTCTGAGATGCCCCAAACGTTTCTAGAGTTAATGGCATTCTATCTCTTGGATCATTTCCTTGCTGAGAGTAATACTGTGGTTGCTTCGTGTAGCCAGAAGTATTAGTGTTTCTTCTAGGATTCTGATAGAAGTTTTCAGATTTAGTATAGTTACCATAAGTTGTATTGTTTTGATATTTAGGGTTTGTATAAATTCTTTTATTATTTTCTCCTGATCTTTGTTGGGAGTCGAAATTCCTTCTCGTCATAGGGTTTGTAGCTCCGGCATCATTTTGAGACTTGGTATCAACGGACCCGGCGTTTTCATTAAATACACTAGATCCAGGCATGACCTGGTTGGGTTTGGGTATAAGAAACGCTGCAGCTTCAGCCAATAATCTGCTACGATCTTGACTCTTTGCATCTTCCATATTAGTTCTCCTAGGTTGTGATGAGTTTCGATCATCCCTTGCAAAGTTACCCTGGCCTCGATTATAGCCCGTAAATGAATTTTTGTACACCCGGTTGTTTCTCCAGTCTTGGTCAGGCTGTCTTGATTGCTGCTGATCTTGGCCGCCATGTAAAACAGAATTTTTCATAACATTTCGAGAACTTGAGTGCAGTGCAGATGTCGATCTTGGTATAAACTCTCCAGCTGTTGCAGTCAAAGATGATGAGGCTGCAAGAGCAAGATTTGCTTCCCTTTGAGGAAGATTAGCACTTACGTCAGCTGTATCGTTAAAATATGGAAACGACTGATGTGCATCTATATAATTTGTAGGTGCGTTAAAAACGGGTGCTCCTGAAGTTTCATACAAAGTAGTATTCTGTACGGAGGTAGACACACCCACTTCGTTTGGAGCAGAGTAATAAGGTAGAGTTGTAGACCCCCCTCCATACTGTTGTGGATTTCGTCTGGAATATTCGCTTGATTGGAAGTTGTAGTTTGGGTTTCTTCCACTATCATATGAATTTGGCCTATTCCAGTTTGCCATTTTCTAAAAGCATGGGTGTGGATCTGAAAATATACGAATATATTAATAAATTTATCTAAAATACTTACAAAATATTTTCAGCCCAATAAAGATTTCCATGAATGATATTTTTTTGTTAAAGTGTCAAGATAAGTGACAATTTGTTCAACAATGTATTTTTTTAATTTATGAGTTTTTTACTAAATGGTTATTTAACGGCTTGATTTTTGGTGTAAGGACATGATAAATAATTTGAATACATGAACCTGCATTAGCGTGGAAAGGAGGTGGTAAAACCACAGTGATACACTACACATTAAAAATCATTCTTATGGTACACGACCAGGATTCTAACTTCAGCATCCTCATCCTTGGGGTGTGTGTGTGTGTGTATCTCATATTAAGAGATTGATGCCTTAAATCAGTGTTCTAAAAATGATACCAGTCAAAGGGTCAGATTCACAAACTTGAGGCATGTTGCGGGCCACAGCCTTTAGAAATATGTATGCTTATTAAAATATATATTCTATACTTTTTGATGCGATGAATTTAAAATTATTAATGTATATTTAAAATATTTAAAAACTTAGATTTTCCCAAATGTTTGTGTGGGTCAGGGAAATACTCAAAGCAGTATTTATAAAATTATTTAAATAAAAATCCTCACAATCAAGTATTTAAAGTAAAAAAAGAGCACAGTTTGAAATAGTTAAAGTATTTTTGTTACTCAAAATTATATAAATACTAAAATAAACATTAAATTTCTGTGTGCATATTTGACTGCAGATCGAATAGTAATATCAAAGTATTGCAGACAAGATATGTTTTGCAGAATGTATATGGCTCGTGAGCTTTGAGATTGCAAGCCCTGCCTTGGACCATGTGATCACCCATATGGATAGATAGAAGTGCTAAATGGTTGCCTGTAAGTCTTGTGTTTTAAAAAGGATGTAATTTGTCAAGAACTTGTCTTGCTCTTATTTTTAGCAAACAAATATAAATTATATGCATCACATTGTTAATAGCCTATTTTAAGTTTGTGATTGAAGTGAGGAAATGTAAGAGATTGGAATGAAGGTTAGCGTGGCGAAATATGAAGTGATGGTAATGACAAGGAAGAGGATAAGGCCTAGTACGACTTTTGAAGAGTAATTGAGGAGAAAGGTGGAAGTAGAGGGGATCTAATATGAAGAGGGCAGCAGAGGGAGTTGTTCTATGGGTATGTAAGAGACCCGCTATGATGAAGAGAAGTGCCCTTGATGTGTAAGGAAGTGCTATATAGGGTGTACTTTGTACCCATTGTCGCATGTAGCAGAAACATGGACAGTGAATATAAGAGAGACTAGGAAAGTGGAGGCTATGAGAATTAAGTTTATGAGGAGCATGTTAGCTGTCGAAAGGGGACAAGGAATACTTTTATCCAGGTAAGAGTGGGTGCACTACTGTAAACCGACTGATTTACTAAAATAAAATGGCGGCCAAGCCCATTCACTGAGCACATCATGCCGAAAAACTTTGGGAGAGTAATACAAGCACCAAACATGTTTTTGAAAAACATTTTTAATAGTTTAATAAGGAACGTTTTCGATTATTTATAATATAATTCAGTTTTCAGTAAAATTGTACAAATTGTGTTAATTTAACATGAAACACATAGATATATAATGTAATAATAATAATAATAATAATAATAATAATAATAATAATAATAATAATAATAATAATAATACGGGCACTATAATTTGATTCATATAATATGTAAAATTTGTAATAACAAGTCATGAGGTATTATGATAAAAAAAATTGATAAAATCATTGAAATTATAACAAAATATCTAAAAAGTTCAATTTTTTTTAATTAGTATACTTTTGAGTGAAATTACATTAAAACTAAGTGTTGCTAAGCAAGAATGATGTGATTATGCATAAATTAGATCTCTTAGTATTATATTGAGAACAGAATTATTTGTGGAAATTGAGAAAATACAAGATATAAAAAAAATATGTAAAAATTGAATTTCTTTCTTATCTGTAATTCACTGTTCCTTTTAGATACTGCTGCAATCCCTGCAACGTTATTAAAGCTTAGAAATGTTTCGATGTTATGATGTCATCATCCTTAAATCAGAGTTAAAAGCTAAACAGTTGAGTGTTCCAAGTTGTTTCCTTTTTCTTGTAACACTCAACTATTTAGCTTTTACCTCTGACCTTTGTGGCATAAAAATATTTCTAAGCGTTAATAACATTGCAGGGATTGCAGCAGTATCTAAAAGGAACAGGGAATTACAGATAAGAGAAATTAATTCAATTTTTACATATTTTTTATATTCTCAATATAATACAAAGACATGTAATTTATGCATGATCACATCATCTTTGCTTAGCAACACATAGTTTTAATGTAATTTGACTCAAAAGTCTACTCATAAAAAAATGTATTGAAGTTTTTAGATGTTTTGTTATAATTTAAATGATTTTTATCATTTTTTTAATTATAAAACTTGAGAACTTGTAATCATTAATACCAATTTTACATGTATGAATCAAATTATGGTGCCTATATTATTATTACATTACATTATATATCTATGTATTTCATATTAAATTTACACAATTTGTACAATTTTACTGAAAATTGAATTATATTATAAATAATAGTGAGCATGTATAGAATTGAAAAACATTGTATTAGCGGCACCTAAAGCGAGGCCCTACTCTAATTAGCTAATTGATTCAAATGCCTAGATTTGTACATACTCTTTTAGTAGTACACATAACGTCATTATAAATTGCAAAACTTGTCAAGATTAATGACAGGTTCAAAATACTAAAATTAATTATTGCAATCCTCTAAGTTGATTTAGTGTAAAATATTCCATTTTGTAACATTTTTCAGAATTCCTTGTCCAACTACAAACATTATCAAAGTTTCTGTGAGTTTCCAGGATTAATCAAACTACCCTTTTTTTTCAGGTTTTCCTCATTTTCAAGGAAGAGAAGAGTCCTGACTATCTGACCTTTGATTATCTAACATTCCATTTAATGATAATTACATTGTTGTACATATGTATATTAGTACTGTATGGATGTAATGTTATTGAAGCAAAGAAAGAGGCAAAGCTTGGAAATAAATTTCAATCACTAATTATTTTTAAACATTGACTTTTGCATTTGAAATAATAAATGATAGGCTATATTTAATTAATTTAAATTTCATTGTTGTGTTAAGATTATTAAAATAGAATTTATGAAATGTATTGCAAAAATTATATTGTAGAATAAGTTACTAGAGACAGGATTTTACCTATTTGTATTTTCTTTTCCCCGATCGTAAAACATAGGCAGTTGAGATATATATTACGCATTTCATGTTCTTACAAGTACAATATGTTAATATTATAGTTTCTATAATTGCCTATTCTGTCGATTTTTGCCAATGTTATGAATAAGTGCTTAAGCGAGGTTGCCCTCTTTTTAATATGGTATAGATTTTATGATTAAAGATAGAGTCTAGTTTCTTAGAAATTGTAAGTTGTGGCATAAGCCTAATTGGAGTAGGTTTGATAAACCAACACTTGTTAAATAGCTTCCAATAAGTGTACATTGTGTGGAGGACAATGGGAGGTGGCAGACCCCTTGGAAAGAAACAGCATGCTGTTGCAGGAGAAAAGTTCAACTTCTTTGGAAATGGCCAATTTGAAATTATGTCTATTGACATCGTGTGAATTAGAACACAACTTTTCAGATTATAAAAAAAATATTCTATCTGAAAATATAACCAATTTCACTAATGAAAATCTAGAAAATTATCTAGTGATTAATAGCATGTGACACGCTTCAGTGGTCAAATGGGCTAAGATGTAACTCTCGCACTAGACTGGACTGTCGATAAAGGAGAAATCAAGATTCAAATATCGGTCAGGTGTACTTAAGGTGTTTATTACTTATTGGTTTTTCCCTTCCCCTACATGCAAGTGCAGACACACTTCTTCTAAATTCCACCTCTCTAACCTCTAATATATTAGCGTAAATAGTAGATACAACATATGTGTCTAACCCAAATGAGTAGTAAAATGTTGTGCTAAAAAAAAGCCCTGTGAATTAGCTGCAAGTAATAAGATAACAGGTAGTAAAATCAATTTTACACCGTCTCATGTTTTTTCCCCTTAAATGCATGTTCTGGTTTCTAAATCCCATATTTCTAATGCCTATTTGCCTGCCTACAATATTTTGAACATGTTTAGTGCTTAAGAAGACGTCCCCTAATAATAATTACTAATAAAGTTTATTTCACACTTATTCCGCACTTACATTAGATTTGGAAATGTTTAGCCGTTTTGGTTTAGACTGTCTTTTTCCTCATTTTATAGGAAAAATTGTGTCAGCTTTATAGCAAGTTTATGGTGTTACCTCTAGTTTAGTCACCAGAGCACAGCTAAACCATCACATTTTCCAACACCATTCCAACAGAGGTGACTATTAATAAAATGGTACAGTGATACTATTAATTAATTTATAGTCTTCAATAGGGGTACTTATATAATATTTAAAATGCAACTCTTTATAAATGGATCTTATTAGTGGGATCTAAAGAGAGATAAAACCAGGGGTGTGGTGTAGTAGATGGAAGCAATTTTGGCTGGACTTGGAGTTAGTAAAAATGTAGTGACTCAGATTTAAATATAAAAATGTGTAATATTATAAAAATGTATGGTGGCTATATCAATTAAATTTTTTACTTTTTTTGAATTCCTTACAACCAATATATGTAATTTGGATTGACAAATTTATTTATTCACAATGTCAAAAAAGCTTTTCATGAAATAATCTGTACTGGAGCATTTTAGTGCAGTAAATTTGTTATTACTAATTAATATACCTGAGCCATTTATAAGGGAGTCGGAGTCGGACAGTAGAAATATAGTCGAACTTGGCATACCGACTCCCCAGCTCTGATTAAAAGTGAATTCCAAACTACTATGAAACTATTTGATTCACATTACCTTCGGTAGTCACGCAGAGTGAGCCTTTTCCCCCCTTGGTTTGGTCCCTTTGGACCCCACGATCCACGATGGAGTGATGGGACAACTCACTCCAACTATCAAAGGAAAGAAATATAAATGAGCAAAAAAACTGTTATCCACAGAGGGAAACCACACGGGGGTAGCATCGTTTGATGAATACAAAATTCCCTGATTTCTAGCGTTTTGAGAAGAAATTTCCATTCTTACAAACAATTTAAAGAGTAGTGTAGAGGCATTAAATAAAATTTCATTTTTAATAAAAGTGACTTGTGTGAAGTACTGTCATTGGTGTTTAAAACAAGATTATTTGACCTTGATGGGGAAATGTATGCATTTGTTACGCATCCTAATGTTTCAGGGCTACAAAAAAAAGTGTGGAACGGCGAAAGACATGTGTTCTGTGATTTCCAGTTTGTTTTTCTTTCGTTCAGATGGAAAGCTTGCTTTTCTGGAAAAGTTGCACAATAAAAGTGTGAGAGCACAATATGAAAAATTGCTGGTCGAAAAATTAACTTTACAAGCACATAAATGGAATGTCAAAATATTAATGATATTGACAGTGCTTTTAACAGAATAAAAGAGGCTGTAATTGCGTGCGCAAAAGATGTGTGTGGATCCACGGTGGTGGGAAACTTACAAAGAGATGCATCTTGGAATGAACAGATGAAAGAATCTGTGAGAGAAAAGAAAGAAGTATACAAACTAATGATGGCTCTGAAGATTGAAGCAGAACATAAGAGGTTGTGGGACAGATTCAAAAAGAAAAGGACCAAAGCAAAGAAAGTGGTAAATGAGAGTAAAGAGCAAATGAGATTGAAAGAAGGAGAAAGAATGCAGAATGATTTTGAAGGAAATAAGAAGCTGTTCAGGAAGTGGGTAAGGATAACAAAACAAGGTGTGCAAGGAAAGATCCATGGCATTTAGGATGAACGTGGTGAGATGATCTGGGATGAAAATGGTATTAGAGGACGGGGAAAGAATTTTGAGCAAATGTATGGTGAAAATGTGGTGAGTTGTTCAATGTGTGTGCTAGGATTTAAAACATTCCTAATGACTGGAAGAATGCCATCATTGTTCCTATGTATAAAGGCAAAAGCAGAAAGAGTGAATGTAAGAATTATAGGGCAATTAGTTTGTTGAGTATTCCAGGCAAAGTGTTTGAAAGAGTTTTAATTGAGAGGGTGCTTGAAAAAACTGTAGGCAATATTTGGGGTGTGCATTATGGTTTCATGCCATGGTTTTATGGACCAGATATTTGCATTGCAATAAGTGATCTAGAAATGTATGGCACTAAAGAAGAAAGTTTATTCAGCATTCGTTGGACTGGATAAAGTGTCCAATCAGATGAATAGGAGTCACGTATGTTGTTGAATGTTCTTAGAGAGTATGATGTGGATGCATGGTTAGTAATTTCAATTATGGCAGTGTATGATGGAAGTAAAGTGTGTGTTAGGGTGGGTGGAGCTTTGAGTGAATGGTTAGGCATTGAATAGGGTGTTAGAAAAGGTTGTGTTTTATCCCCATCCTGGATAATTAATGTTTTCATGGATAAGTGTATGAGGGATGCTTGTGAGTACGCGATTGGTGTACAAATTAACAAAGCGAATGTGAGTGTGCTGCTATATGGAGATGATCCGTATTAATGGCTGAGAATAGAAGGGAATTGCTGAATGTATTAAGTGATTTGAATGTGGTGACAGACAGAATGGATCTTAGTGTAAATTTCTTCAAAACTAAGGTGATAGTTTTTGACAAGGACAAATCAGGGAATTATTGTCAACTTAGTGTAAATGGAAAACTGTTAAAACAAGTGAATAATTGTGTGTATATGGGCAGAATGTTTTGTAATAATGGAAGGATAGCTGGTGAAATTGACAGACGGGCGAATGCATAAATCAGAGAGTAGTTGGATGTTAGTGGAATATTGCAAAGAATGAAGTAGTAGGTATCAAAAGAGACAAGATGGCAGAAAATAAAAGTGTGTTAACGCCAAGATTGTTTTAGGAATGTGAAGCATAGGTTTGTCGGGAGAAACACAAGAGCATGGTAAATGCGGTTGGAATGAGATAGCTAAGAAATGTAACACCTATGTGGAAAAAACATATGTACAGAGTTAGTAATTAATGGGAGCTGAAGGAGTGTGGTTTGAAAGGGAATCCAATAGGTCAATGTGAAAGAAGTTTTTTACGTTGTTTTGGATATGTTAAGATGATGAGTATGGCTCAAGTGATGAAGCAAATATATGAAAGTAGTGTTTGTGGACTAAAAGGAAGGGGTAGGCCATATAAAACGTGATTAAATTTTGTAGATGAATGTGTGAAAAAGAGAAACATTAAGAGTTTTAATAGGCCAAATAAAATAGCATGTGGTGTATGGATATTGTTGTTCAAGCAAAGGAAGTATGCAAAGATAGGGAAGTGTGAAGAAAGGTAGCGAGGATGATTAAACAAGGAATTTTTTTATATAGCTATATTCAGTTTCTTGACTACCCTGTAAGGAAATTGTGTGATTAGCTATGTACGATATGTATAATTTTATATATCATCATGGTAGCCTACAATATTTAGCTGGCTAGTTTAACCAAATCTTTCATGCTTAAGTAAATTAAAATTTCCTTTAGATAATACAAACACAAATAAATAATTTAAAACCCCACCAAATAAAATTTAGATAGTAGTGAAAGTTTAAACATGCAGGAACCTAATAGGATCACAGATAACAATAGTGTGTTCCCAAGTAAATCTAGCCTCGGTGTTGTTAGAAATTTAATTGCATTAAATAATAGAGTAGCATCTAATAGCCAGAGATGACGGGTGCAGGTGTAACATTAGACTACCAAGAGTTAGCATGCAAAAGTTAGCCCCCTATGTAATTTAGTGTTGAAATATGATAAATGAAACAGTGATAAAACTTTGTAAGCTTAAAAGAAAGGGATTACTGTAAAAACTGAAGTCAAATATTAAACCCTAGTTTTGTAATTGTTAAATCTACTATTCAAAGAGTAATATCTCACTAAGAAGACTATATTAGCAAACATTAGTTGAGGAAAAAAAAGTGTATTGTGATACAATTAGTATGACTATCCTTGATAGCAAGATTTGTGTAATAATGTGTTGATGTTACACAACTATTCACCATATAAATATGGACAGTAAAATATATACATATGTGTTAGATAGTTTTCTTATTTATAAACATATCGCGTAAAACAAAATATAACGCTCTTACTCTATTATTAAACATAAACTTTAATTAGAAAAAATACATTTGAACATTGATTTCTCAATTAACCTTTTCAATGTGGAAACACTAACATTAATGAAACAAAATAATGTTAGGCATATGTAATAAGAAAAATTTAGCCAACTTAAAATAAGTAATAACTTATCAAACACTTATAAGAATCAAACTAAAATAGCCTACCAATTGAAACCTAAAATATTTAGGCAAATCTAACCTAACTTTCTTGTGTTTTTTTGTTTGTTTTTTCCTCTCTCTACACCTGGTTATTTCTCCTTGCGCAATTTTCTGACCAACTAAGTTGTAATTGTTACAATAAATTTTTCACAGCCAGTCACTAACAACGTTCTAAAATGTTATTAACCTCGAACATTGCCAACGTCAACAGACATTACTATAACTTTTTGTATTATTTTTGCGTAGTAGTCTAAATACTAAATTCTGTTGGTTAAGCTGTTAATTTACATCATTTGTTTTCATAACATGTGCTGCTACCTATTTGATAAAGTAAGAACTTGGCAAAATTTGGTTTGTAGTTTGTACGGTGTTTTTTAAAGTCGATGTTCTACATAAATTGGATTATATGTATTGCAAGTCGCAATTCAGACTTTATTGTGGCTTTATTAAGTGACACGATATTTGGTCCATACAAAGGGAAAGATGTCAAACGCCTCGCCGGTTGTAAATGGTGAAAACACTGGTGAAGTTAAAGATTTCAAGACAGACGCGTCCGTCAACATGGTAGCTGCTATTCACGATCATATTTCTTGCGCTAAGCCAGTAACTGTGGATACATTTGTTCCACAAGACGCTAAAGCTGGTGTAGTGACGTATTCATGTGAATTAGATCATATGTATGCTAGCTTAAACGAGGGAGAAAATGCACAAGATAACACTGAAGTGAAACATTTAAAGGAATTGTTGCTGCTTCACCTCGATCTCATTCAACAACAGTCAGAACAATTAGTTACTAAAGATAAACAACTCTCCTCTTTGCGCCAGGAAAATGAAACGGTAGGATCCTATGATTTTTTTTTTACCTTCTATTAAAGTATTACAAATGAAATGTTCTTAACCAATTTGACACAAATTTTGTTATTTTTCAACTATTTTGTGGTGTGTATAAATTTAGTAATTTATTTTAACAGTAGATGGCAGTCAAATAAGAAATGTTAAACAATAACAATCATTCATTTGTTTTCTTACGATTGTTATAAGGGCGGCAATGATTTCTTATATTAATTTATTTTAAATACATTCGATTTGATTAATGAATGTGTTCTTATTTAATTTATATGCATGCCTTGTTTTGACTAACGTTGTTTATATAATGGCAACCGAAATGTTGATTATCTGTGTTGTTATTGCACTTAAAGATCACACACATGAAAGTCAGCCATGAATTTTTTCACAATATTATTAAGTTTGTGGAGGGTTATAAAATAGATGTGTAAAGCATTTTTTGCATTGAAATGGTAGGATACAGTAAGTATTTTAATACTTTTTTTAAATTTACAACAAAGATCTAGTGCACAATATATTGAACTCATTTGCTGACTTCTGTTTATGGTTGAATTGGCACACTATTTAGCACTTATTAATAATAATACTATATTGTTTTCTAAACTTAAGAAATCTATGATTGGTTGATTGATAATGTGCATTTTTAAAATTTGTGACAGGCATAATTGAGGACATAAATAAAGCAATGTTTTGTTTCATTATTACCCAATGGAAATTAAACTAAACCTAGGTTTCTTTAACAATTATTTATTATGCCCTTAGTTTTATGAATTGATTCATTTTAGTATCTGATCTATAATTTTCAAATTAATGAATAAAGACACATCAGTACACTCCAAGAAAGTGCTCAAACCATCCAAGGGCCTTTATTTAAACAGGCTAATTGTTTAGGTTTAAAACAAATATAGTGACTAGCCTAATATTTTTTTTATTTACACTATATAAAAAAATATCTAGGACTTGTCCTTTACATATCAATTTATTGTAGCATTTATAATATTTAAAAAAAATCTCACTTGAAAGGCCAGACTAAGATTATGCCTACCACCTATCTGAAATATTGTTCAGATATTATTTATAATTGTGGTTAGTTACACTTAATTACCATTCCAGACACTTAAAGAATTTAAACTTAATTAACTCAACCTATTTTTAACAACACTGAAATAAATCTAAATATGTACACAAGCAAAACATTCAAAGCATTTATTTACTCCAGAACCATGATCACTTTAACATTCTTGTAACCTTCAATCAATGTTCAAACAAAGCCCCGTCTAGACTAGAACAGAAAAATGAACACGAACATGTTTGCTACAAGTGTGGACAGTTTTCCGAACAGAACATTGTAACAAAATGGGTTCGTTCTGTTTGTCACCGATCCACCAGCTATCGGTTTTTGCCCGCCGCATCAAAGGATGTTTTGTGTTCGGTTCTGTTCAAGTCTGGACGTCTCCGCTAACATTTCTCTGAACATACAATCATTGGCTGGGCAATAGCAGAGGCCCACATTTGTTTTGATTTTTTAAAGTAAGCCTACATGTATATTTTGGCAAGTGTATTTCTTAATGCGTGTATTGAGTTACAGTAATAATAAAATTATTAACGTTCACTTAACATAATTGTTGGCTAGGGTAGAACGTTCACGTTATGTGAATTTTAAGGTAAGATTACCACTGGTTCTAGCCAATCAATCATTTTGCCAGCTATGTCAACAGGGCTATTTATTACTTTATTGGTTTTTATATCAATGTAGACAAGTTCTTCAGGACCGTTTGACCATGTCTCAGGAACTCTCAAACCTCCCAGCTTCTAGAATTTTTTTTTAGATCTATTCACTAAACTTTTATTACAAGTAGCCTACTTGTAGCCTAATCAGTCCTAAGTGATTGGGTTTAATTCTAGCGAAAATTTATTTTTTCAACCAGTATTAATTTATTGTCTTCTGTTTTTGCTCAAGTTATTACATTATATTATATTATGTAAATCATGATCACACTAGTTTCTTTACAGTAAGTAAATTTTATATGAATGATAAGTTGATCGTGATCCCATTATCACACAGTTCCAAAAATAGCCAAAATAGTACTAAAAAGAGGTGATATGTTCCATTACATCAATTTAAAAAAGTGTATAAATATATTTGGTAACTTTATACTCTTACACCCAATGATATTGCACTTATTGATCCACATCATTTTAATAAAATTAGTTTAATAACTAGATAATTTTATGGGTCTAACTATATTATTATTATTAGCACCGCGTCTTACTACCCGTTCGGGCTGTACGCACTTACGCTAATGTGTAATGGTAGGGTGATTGTGAGATGAAATGGAGGACCTACAGTTTAACGTGGAATCCGAACCACGGTGGAGACCTGGCATTCCCCACATTCACAAGATGTCTTGTCAGAGGTGAAGGAAGGGTTTGGTAATCAGATAAATCTTTGCCGAAACCGAGGATTGAACCCCGGCCGCCAGCATAGAAGTCTGACACCTTACCCCTAGACCGCCAGGTCACCATCTAACTATAAAATATGCAATTTGTTTAACAAGAAGTTTAAGATTTATTCACTGTAGGCATACTCACGGTCTTTAACCCAATAACTGTTTTTGGTATTTTACCAATAATAAATTATATACTGCACATCAAATCAAATATACCACTTTTAAGGGTATTAAAAAAAAATGCTAATTCTTAATAGGTCTATGCCTGTAGTATTCATTTTTGTATTCATACATTTCCAACAGGCATTTTAAAATTAATAAATAGGATTGTATAGTTATTGAGTTTCCGACGCCTTAGCTCAGTCAATAGCGTGTTTGCCTACCGAGCTAAGGGTCCCGGGTTCGATTTCCAGTATGGCCGAAAAATGTATCATTGATGAAAATATGGGTTTACCTTTCACAGTGATGAATTAACGATCGGGGACTGGATGTTGTGCCTGTCTTAGTCTTAAGTTAGATTATAAGGCATATGAAGCTAGGACAGGGCTAGTAAGCCGGTAGGGAAAAATATATAGTAGCTTAAATTAAAAAAAATTACCCAGGCCACAGGCTGGAAACAATAATGGATGTAAAGTAAAACTATTAAGTTTGTTTTCTTCAGTGTTTAGATTTATATCTCCGGGTTTTGACTACCGTACCGGCACTTGATTAGTATGATAGTATTCCATTTTTTTAAGTCAAATTTTGCAGCAAAATAAAGCTCTTTATTTAATATTTCACCACTGCTTGACCGAAACATTTCAATGTTATAATGACAAAACATATTTTCCATAGGTTTAACTAGGCTACCATCTTTATTCTACCAAATTCATATTTAAAAGTGTAAAAATCTTAAATAATCAAATCAAAAATGGACTTTAATGCCTTTCCCTCTGATGAACAGATACTTTTTTATAGATCTGCTCTTACATTCTTTAATTTGCATGTTTTAATGTTGTTGTTTTTTAAATTATCGGTAATAATCATAAGTTCAACACGTTTGAATAAAGCCGAACTTCCCTAGTAACTTAGGGTACTAGTTGGAAAGTAGAAATGTCTTTAAATAGCTTGAAGATCAAAAAATGATCTCATCTTTTTTTTTGTAAAAAATTATAAAACCCTATAACCTAATATTTTGGCTAGAATATTCTACATTATGCCTAGATTTAATAGGTAGGTCCCTTCTTTTTTACTAAATCATATTTGTGTCTATTTTTTTGTTTGATGGTTATGATGTTTTATGTGAGATTAATATTCTGTACAATAGGCCCTACTACCTATTGATTCTTCACAATAATGCAACCATTCTTTAAATATCACAAGCTTAGTAATAAAATGCAATTTCCTAGCTGTATGAATCAGCTTGTAGACTTTTGTGTCTCATATATATTGTATGGTTAAGATCATTTAAACAACAGTATATAATGGTTGAATATATACAAAGCCCAGCATTTATTACAAAAGCATGCATTCTTAATCTTCTTCTAATTAAGGAACTTGTAAATTAATAGTAACAAGATGGGATTTCAAAGATAAACTTGTTTGTTGGTATGAATATCTAAGTAAGGGCCTACTTGTCTTTATCAACAAATTAACTTCTCTTATAATGCAACACGAGAAGGCGCTTATGAAATGCACATTTAAGTTTGATTGTTTTTTTGAGTCCAAGGAACTGTACATTTTTTTTAAGTTTTAGTATTAGTAACAAATCTAGGAAGCTGCCTTGGCAATGTTACATTAAGGTATTTAAAATAAATTCCTAATGAATCTTCATCCTCTCTTAATGTTGTTGCAATATCATTATCACTAACTAGGTACTGGTTACATTTTTTTAAATACCTACGTTTGTCATTTGATAATATATTTTTTAATAATGTCTCAACTACTTTTTGTTATAGCTACGTCAAAGGTTAGAGCGTATGGATCGCAGAGTAACGCTACAGAAACACCAAAAAGGAACAGAACTGTTGCCGCTAGCTGTAAGCTATGTGAACCCGCCAGCGATTTCCCCCCCTTTCTCCATGGCCCCCTCTGTTATTATCAGCACATCTTCTTTGGCCGAAGTAGACTCCAAGGCTTTCCAAGTGGAAATAGTGGACAGCAACACAAACAATGCCACCGTGGCAAGTGTAGTGAGCAACCAACCGAGTGCAGACATTGGCCTCTGTGTTACCCCGCGGACATGGGCCGGCGCAAAGCGGCGGAAACGAGAACTGGACAATACTAGCGCTAGTGGCAGTAGCGGGCCTCGAAAAAGGTTTGCGTCGTGGACTTCTTCTGTTAACAGTGATGCTGTACTAGTACCTCAAGATGTAAAGAATTCTGTAGCAAAAGAAAACAGATATTCTCGACGGGTAGAGAAGAAAAGCAGGATGAAAGGTTATTGTTATTTTTTCAATACAGCCTACTTTGTATTAATAAATTAGACTTTAGTTAACTGTTTTATAAGTTAACTTTAATCAAAAGGGGATAATTTTTACTAATTATTAGCTTTCAACTCTTTTTTACTTGAATCATAATAAAAGAAACACATTAAATAGGCCTATATATTTATATTAACCTAAGCTAGTTAAAATACCTTTTTCCATAAAGCTTATCTGATAAAGGGTAAATAAAGAATGTTATTTAAATTCTGAGTATTTTTAAATACTTAGATAATTACAATAATTAGTACAGGGCCATTCTCATAAAAATTTGTTCTTTGGAATTTTAAAAATAAGCCAAAATTAATCATATTATGTAGGAGTGGAATAAGGTAGCCTACTTAATCAAAAACAATTGCTCTCTTAGATCAATTGGGCCTATCTTTAGCTTAGTAATTAGTAGCCTACATTTTATAAAGGAAAACAAAAGACACAGAACTGACACTACAACCCTGTAGATGAAAGAATCTATTGATTGGATGTAGTAGTCCTAAGAAAAATAGGGCATACAATGGGTAAATATTCACATATTGGAGCTTCAACCAAAGAAAAATTATATTTATTCTTGATTGTAAAAATGTTTTGGACCCTTATGACTTATTTAAAATAATGTTATAATAACAATTAACTAAAATTGTATAGTTTGGAAACAAGGTTAGTTTCAATACAAATTGGTAATTAAGTATTGTTAAGTTGGGGATACATGTAACACAAGAAAAGACAAGTGTTTTTGCAGGTTTTATAACAAAAAAAAATATCGCTTCAACAAAAACACAGAGTGTAACTTTCTTCACATGATGATATCATCAGTTCTTTAATATTATGTCAAGGGTGTCCTGGAAAGTAATGAAAACTTTTTATTTTCTTTTAAAAAGTTTGTCAGATATTGTCAATATGCTCAGTGACAGATATTCAACAACTTTTGATATCAACATTTTAAGAAAATTAAACTTGAAGTTTGTATAGAAGCAATATTTGATTTATTTTGACAAACTAAAGTAAAAAAAACCCTGAAAACACTGGTCTTTTCTATCGTTCCTTACTTTCCCATCTTAACTAGAGGAACTCTTCAATGTGATGTAAGGATTATCATAACACTCTGATGAGTTCCTCGATACCTAGACTTATTTAATCACTCATTTACTTCCACTTTGGTGGTCACGCAGTTTAAGGTGTCACTCTCAAAATCGTTTGGAGTACCAGTGACAGGGAAGATCATGGTTTGAATTCTGTTTGTGTGAACTGAAGGTGGCTATTTATAAATAGTTGCCACTCTCTTTCCACACAATTGCAGGTGCATTTTCTCTAAATTCTTCTTTCCTAATTCTTAAATCAGTAGTTTAAATATGTGGATTAGTTTGAGAGGGTAATGAGACATGGTGCACACAGAACATACTAGATATAGCCGTGCAGTGTGTGTATGTATAGCTTCATGTTGATATGCGCACACAGGGAAGACCCAGGCCAGTGGTCACATGGTCCAAGGCATCAGTCTAAAGAAATACTGAGTTGCTGTTAACTGAGAGGTTGAGGTTCGAATCTTGGACAGTTACACTGGGAGAAAGGGTTTTGATACAAGATGTGTCAGTGTGACTTTTCACCCTGTTTCCACACTTCCTTCAGAGGGAACGTTAGATACCTTTCCTGGCAAAATTTGTAGGGTCTTTCTCAATCACTCTTAAATATCCAGTGAGGGAAGCAACAAGAAACTACTACACTTTCAGGACTTCCTCTCAGATGAGGTGGGCAGCATTAACCAGCCGAAAGACTGATTGCCTGCCCAGCTCTGGATGGACGGGAAGCACATCAGGGTCGACCTTCAGATTTAAAACTCATTGTTATTCCACACTTTCTCTACAACAATCTTCTGCAATCCTAACCTTATACAAGAACTGTTAATAACAATAATAATAATATTTAGCACCGCGTCTTACTACCCGTTTGGGCTATACGCTTTAAGTACTAATTACGCTAATGGATTA
>CABFVX010004096.1:16508-72313 GCA_902151425.1 Timema shepardi | reverse complement strand
CCGTTATTCTCTGAGGGGAGGGGAACATAGGGGAAACGAAAGAACATAGAAGAACAATCACACGGAACAGAGGGATAGGGGCAGTAGAGAAACAAATAGATAATTGGAAAGGCGCCTAGAACATCACGTGTCCACCACGAGGTCACTCCCATGAAGCAACGGGTGACCATCGCGCTCAACATGCCAACGCCTCTAATTCTTTTAGTTATGTTCTTACACTCGGTGCGGAAACAGTGCGCGCGGGCAGGAATGTTGTTGACGAGGCTTGAGACACACTGACCGAGAAACGGGGCACTTTGGTGAGTCCAGTATTGTTTATTGAGATGTTGATGTCAAGCAACGTTACAAAATGATGTTCAAGAGTACGGAAATAAAATAAGCCTAGTTTCGAAATCGAATACGGCAGAAGTCAAAAATAATCAGGAGGTGATTGAGATTCAGGAGTGCAATCCAGATGGCAGTGAATTTGAAGATTGTTACGCAATAAAATAATCAACCCAGCCTGAAGACTCACAAGATAGCTCTGACATTAAAGGAGTGAGAGAAGCTGGTTAACGATTTACAAATAAACCTGTACGGCATAAAGACTTTGAAATGAGTTTCATAAGCATGTTGCAAGAACCAAATTCAAATAAAAAATCAATAAATAGTGTTCATTCTGATTAGTGGAAAGATGCTATGGACAAAGAATTAAGTGTGCTACTTGAAAACAATACGTGGACAAATGTTCCAGTCCCGGTAAACAAACATGTGATAGATAATAGGTGGGTTTACAGAGTGAAACATGATAGTAAAGGAAACCCATCTCAACTTAAAGCACGGCTGGTAGCCAGAGGCTTCCAACAAAATGAAAAGTATGATGTGTATTCTCCTGTTGCAAAAATTACTACATTTCGTATTCTATTGGGTATTGCAAATAGGTTAGGTTTACCAGTCCACCAAATGGACGTTCAAAGTGCTTTTTGTATGGTGATATAAATGAAGAAGTGTACATGCGATTACCTAAGGGCTTAAACTGTGATGATAATTCTGTGTGTAAACTTAACAAGTCAATATATGGCCTAAAGAAGTCTCCAAAATATTGGAATTTGAAATTTGACGATGTAATAACAAAAAAGGGGTTTGTTCGCTCTCAAAATGATTTTTGTTTTATACCAAATGTGACGCTGAAACAAAGCGTACTTGTTATTATCTGTAGATGATATATTGTTGTTTGGCACAATCAGGGAAGAAATTGATGATTTAAAGGGTTATTTAAGTAACTTTTTTGTGTGAAGGATTTAGGTTTGGCAACTAACTACTTAGGTATATGTATTAACCAAGACCTAGGAAAAGGTGTGACTGAACTGTGCCAAACAAATTACCTAGAGCAAGTTTTGATTAGATTCGGTATGTTAGAATCTAAGCCTATGTCCACACCTTTGGAAAATAAATTTCAATTTGTTAGGCCTGAAACAAGTGACGTAAAACTAGACTCTAAATGTCGACAAATTATAGGCTGTCTTATGCACGCAGTTATAGGGATGCAGCCAGATTTGTGTACTAGTATGTCTTATTTAAGTAGATACCAAAATCATGCAAATGATGTGTTGTACCATGCTATAATAAGAGTATTAAGGAATGTCAAAAACACATTACATTTAAAACTTGTCTTTAATAGCAACTCTGGCAATGAAATTCTGTGTGGGTTTGTGGACTCTGACTGGGAAACTGATACAAATGATAGAAAATCCACATCAGGTTTTGTTTTTAAAATGTTTGGGTGTACTATTACTTGGTCATCAAATAAACAACAAACTGTAAGTCTGTCTTCTACCGAAGCCGAGTGTATTGCATTAAGTTCAGTTGTTGTTGAAGCCTGTTGGCTAAGAAAGCTAATTGATGATTTTAGATTGTTTAATATTAATCATGTTTTAATCCATCTTGACAACCAACCAGCAATTAATCTAGGTAACAATCCTGAAAACAACAAGCGATTCAAACATGTGGATATTAAATTCAATTTTATTAAACAAAAGATAGAAGAAGGTGTAATAATTTTGAAATATAAAAAGTCTGAAGACCAAATGGCCGACATGTTTACCAAACCGTTGGCAAAGAGTAAGTTTATTACTTTTATAAACATGCTGTGTGTTATGTAGTGCTTTACATGAGTATTCATAGTAAAGATTGAGGAAGTGTCAAGATAGACCTACTTAAATAAATATGTCATTAATCATAAGACTGCAAAAATTAAAAACTAAAATGTCAAATAGTAACTTGTTGAGGGGGCGTGTGTGAATAACAACATAGTCATGTTTGAATTATTAGTTCCAAATGTCTCCACCCCTTTCATGTGTGTGTTAGGCCTATTACTTGCATCTTTGACTCATGATGTTTCAACTTCCTGTTTTGTATAACCATGTGCGTACACCGGTCGCTATGTTATCTAACTTGTAACTTTAACATTTAAAATACTAATCTATTTATACAGCACACTAAATTTATAGTGATTATTCAATTCCATGAACCTCTGTAATTATTACTGTAACAATAGGGCTTTATACGAGGTATGCTCAGGGTATCAAACATCTGATGGAGAAAGAATGAATTTAAATGAAACTTTTGGCGTGTTTTCTGATATTTTTCATATTAAAAATTCAGTGAAGCCTTATAAAATCATGGTACAACTAACATTGGATGGGGTAAAAATGGCGTTCCAAGTTGATTCTGTTGCATATGTAACATTAATCAATGAAGCTATCTTTATGAGCAAGTTTCCAAATAAAGAAATTTTACCCACTACAGTAAAATTGCATACCTATACCGGTGCACACATACTATTGTTGGGTAAAGCTAATGTCCTAGTTAATGGAAACAAATTGGATTTATACTTAGCATAGGGAGATCTTGCCACCATAGTAAGTCTTGAGTGGTTACGAACCCTTAAGTTAATTTTGACAGAACTTTTAGAAACTGTAAACGTGATCCATAAAACTTTAAGAACTCCCGACAAAAATGAAAATCTACAGGATATCTTAGTAAAGTTTGAGAATGTTTTAAGAAAAGGAGTAGGTAAAGTCAAAGGAGTGGTGGCTCGGATCCGACTTAAACCCGACTGTGTTCCAGTGTACAGGAGACATCGTAATGTGGCCTACTCTCTTGTTCATAAAATGGAATCAGAATTAGATCGCTTGGAAGGAGAAGGTATTTTATCCAAAGTTACCCATGAAGACTACGCTACTCCGGTGGTTTCTGTAACGAAGAGCGACGGTACAATGAGGATTCGCGGTGATTTTAAGACAACCATCAACCCTTAACTCATCATCGAGGATTACCCCATTACGAATATCGAAGGTTTTCTTGCAAATATAGGAAATTGTTCATTTTATTCAAAACTTGATATTAGCTAGGCTTTCAATCATATTGAAGTTAAGGAGTCTGATCGCAAGTACTTAGCAATTAACATTACAAAGGGGCTCTATCAGTATAATAGACTTGCATTTGGCATTACTACTGCTCCTGTCATCTGGAAGAGAACAATTGAGGGGATTTTGAAAGATACTAAAGGAGTTTAAAAAAAAATTATGATGATATCTGTGTTAGCTCTGAAACCGAAGCTCAACATTATCAGTTGCTCGAGTCGGTGTTTCAGAGGTTGGAAGATTATAACATCAGAGTTAATGTGGACAAGTGTACCTTCCTAAAACCTTCCATTAAATACTGTGGATTTATCATAAGCAAGTAGGGTATCCACAAATGCCCTGAAAAGGTGGAAGCAACTTTGAAAATAAAGCTACCAACTTCAGTAACAGAATTAAAATCGTTTTTGGGGGCAGTCAATTTACATGGCAAATTTTTATCAGACCTCAGTACTTTAGCCCATCCACTTTACAATCTTTTAAAATTAGAAGTGGATTTTAATTTCAACGATGTTTGTGTCAAATATTTTGAACAAAATAAGAAAATAATAGCATCTGACAGGGTAGTTACCCATTTAGACCCGAAGAAAAAAATTGTCCTCTCTACTGATGCCAGCCCTTACGGTTTAGGGGCAATATTGTCCCATCGCATGGGTGATGGCACTGAAAGGCCAATCGCCTTTGCTAGTCGGACCTTGAGCCTGGGGGAGCAAAAGTGGAGTCAAGTAGAAAAAGAAGCATGTGCCATTATATTTGGCGTAAAAAAGCTTTTTGCCTATCTTTTTGGTCATCGATTCATTTTAATAACGGACCATCGTCCGTTACTATCCATCTTCGGATCATCCAAGGGTATTTCTGTTTTGTATGCTCTAAGACTCCAGAGATATGCTATATTTCTTCAAGCGTTCAATTATGACATTCAATACCGTCCAGGTGCGGAGCATGGGAATGCAGACAGTTTGTCACGTCTACCTTTGCAAGACCAAGCAGAGGATTTTGACAGGGATTTAGAAGTTTTTAGTTTAGGCCAACTCGATGTACTACCAGATACTGCAAAAGAAATAATTAGAAACTTGAATAAGGAAAAAGAAGCTGCGGAAATCATCCAAGCACTCAGATCGGGAGTTACTTTCAAACGCATTAATATTTGGGGACATCCACAGCACGAATATTCCTTGTTCAATGATTGTCTTTTCTGGGGCCAGCGGGTTTACATACCCACATGCCTAAGATCCAGAGTATTATATGAGCCACACGAGGGACACATGGGAGTGGTTAAGAGCAAAGCATTAACACGAAATTATGTGTGGTGGCCTAAATTGATTCGGATATTGAGAAAATGATTTCAAACAGTTTTTATTGCCAACAGATGAAAAACAACCCAGACAAGATATCCTACCACAAGTGACAATACCCCTCATCACCCATGGAAAGGCTCCATACAGATTATGCAGGCCCTCTTAAAGGGATGTATTTTCTTATTATTGTGGATGCTTTCAGTAGGTGGGTTGATGTTCACCCTGTAAAAAATCTAACTTGTACAACAACAATTAAACTGCTAAACAATTTTTTTACAAACTTTTGTCTCCCCCACGTCATTGTATCAGATAACAGCCCTCAATTTACTAGCTCAGAATGCTCAAACTTCTGTTCCGAATTAGGAATCAAACAAAAATTGATTGCACCATATCATCCGGCTTCCAATGGTTTAGCGGAAAGGGAAGTGCAGACTTTTAAAGCCTCTCTCAAAGCAGCCATACTGAGTGGAAGTAATATTAGTAATGCTATAACTCAATTCCTGATAGCCTATAGGAGGACTCCCCACTCCATCACTGGAGTATCTCCAACATCTTTCTTTTTGGGACGTACGCTAAGGAGCCGTATAGATTTATTAAAGCCTTTAGGTCCCCTAACCCTTCAGTGGTGTTCCGAGGATCCTGTGGATGTTCCAAGAATTTTCGAGGAAGGATCAAACGTCGCTTTCCGTTCTTACAGAAACCCTGAAAAAAGTGGCTTTTGGGAATTGTCAAAGAAAAAATGGGCAATTTACATTATTTAATAAAACAAGGAGATAGCACCTATTTCCGCCATGTGGATCAGATAAGGCCAGTGGGGGAGGAACTCAGTAGACAAAATATGAATACAAATAGTATCCAGACTCCAAGCTCAAATCCAAGACCATCTAGGAAGTGAATAGCAGTTGAGCCATCTGAACCCCCATTGCTATCAGCAGCATCCACTACGCCCAGGAGTCAAGTTGAGTCACCCAGGAGTCAAGTTGAGTCACCCACTCAAGAGAAGAGATCCAGCCCTCCTCATGAAATAATCTCACCCAGGAGTAAGCCTTTGGACCTACCCCAGGAGTTGAGGCAGCCCATCAACAAAGATTAGGCCTCAAGAGGTACGCCAGTTCGATTGACCTCAACTAGGAGTGGCCGCGTAATTAAGCAAACTACAAGGCTCAACTTCTGAAGAGAAGTAATTTTGTGAATGTGTTTTCCCCCCCTTCAACGAATTTAATTCAAGTAATGTCAAGTGCCAGGTGGTGGAGAGGGTGTTCAGGCTAAGGAGGGAGGAGTGTTATGAATGTGAGGAAATGTGTTGTGGAGTGATCCACCGAGTGATGGAACTTCCATTGGTCCACACACATCCATGTGTACCAGTTCACAGGTTCGAGTAGTTGACATTTCACTCCGCTTAAATGGAATTTTTTGCATTTTTCATTTCAGACATCTTTCAGAACTTTTCTCATCTGCTTCATACATTTATATTATTTTTGTCCAATATCTTCTTCACATATTCCATATTCTGATGACCTAGACGTTCATGCCACTCGGTTAGACTGTTCTTACCCTAACCTATAGGAGCATGTTCATATGAACTGAAATGCATAATGTACATATTGTTATGCCTATGGCCAATGGCAGAAACTTGGCCATCTTTCATTATTTTACACAACTCACTGTCAAAGGTCATATGATAACCTCTGTCCATGACAATCCTCATTGAAAATAAGTTCACCATCATTTTAGGTACATAAAATACATTGTTCAGTGTTGTTTGAATCCATTTCCTACCATCATGCGCTTTAAGTTCGACAATAACATAACCTACTGCATCCAGGTCACTTCCATCACCAATTAGATCTTTTTAACATCGGACTGTTCTGTGTATGTCGCTAATTGTTCCTTTATGTAGCACATATGTTCACTTGCTCCAGTGTCAACTAACCAATTTTGGTTATTATTAAAGTTGGCCATGAACGCGTTCCCTTGGGCATGATTAACTGTATTTGCATTATTGTTTCACTTATGCTGTATCTTATTTAATCGAACTTTGCACTCATTAATTTGATTACCAGCCTTCTTACAAAAATGACAAGGTACCTTTGATGATCTACAGTCTCTATTGTAGTGGCCTATTTTACCACATTTGAAACACTTCACCGCATTCTGGTAACTCTTGCTCACCAGCGCCACGGAAGTTCCTGTAGTTGCCGGCACATCTATCTCATGTTGCCGTTCCACTTCAATGAGTAGGCGTGCTTTCAACTCATCAATTGCTTTGTTTCTCCGTCGGTACGGATTCCCAGGCTGCAACAAAATGTTTGAATTTATTTGGTAACGACATTAATATCTTCGTGATTAACATTACGTCAGGAATGTTTTCTCCCAGTTGAGCTGTTTTTCCTCGGATTTTTTCAAGTTTTGCGAAAAAGGTTAAAATGTCTTATTCTTCACACTTAAGTGAAAAAAAATTCTGTTGCTTTAGGTGCAGTCTGGTTTCAGACTTCCTCTCAAATACCGCCATCAGTTTTGTCCACATTTCCGCGGCTGATGTAGTGTTAATTATGTGCACTATAACCTTTTCGTTCAGATGTGTAACGATAACTCCTTGAGCTTTCCCGTCCTTTGAGATCCAATCAGCGTAATTTGCAGCTGTTGTCTCCGGTTTTGGTTTACTCCCATCGACCAAGCCATATAAGCCCATAGCTTGTAGTATAACTTTGACTTGGAATTTCCACACATTCCAATTTGCACTTCCTTCAAGCTTCGCACCCATGTTTAAATATATTTTATCCATACTTTTAACAAACTTTTTTTTTTTTTACTTTTTAAATATAAAGACGCTATCGCACGACCTTGACGACCACGAACAACACACCGTGTTTTACACAAAACAACTTTACCAACCCATCCGTATTAATTCAATCCACGCTGACTGGGCCCATAACCTGTTACTGTTATAATTACAGAGGTTCGTGGAATTGAATAATCACTATAACTTTAGTGTGCTGTATAAATGGATAAGTATTATAATTGATAAAGTTACAATTTAGATAACATAGCGACCGGTGTACGCACATGGTTATATAAAACAGGAAGTGGAAACATCATGAGTCAAAGATGCAAGTAATAGGCCTAACACACACACACACACACACACAAAAGGGGCGGAAACATTTGGAACTAATAATTCAAATATGACTATGTTGTTATTCCCACAGGTGCGTTTTTTATTCTTCTTCCTCTCGAGTTCCAAACCTGCCACACTCATTCTCACTTGAGGGATATAACTGAGAATGCAGCTTTTTCCTGCCACGGTTACAGCTGCGATGGTGACGCAAACAGCCTGGAGATATACAATATCCCGCGAGTCGAAAGCAAAAAATCAGGACAGTACACATATAACTACTCGTAGCAGGCGACGCGAATAGAACTATAGTTATTTATAAGTGTTGAGTCATATGGAAAACTGTTCGTAGTCCACCATTTTTATTTCAGTTTTCAGCTACTTCTTGTGCAAAATAAGATAAGTATTGTTTAGATGGTTATTTATAAGTTATTTTGTATAACCTCGATTAATACATATTATAAGAAAGAGCTAATGATTGACTTCTGGAGCTGATTTTAAAGCATCTTATTTTCAACTTTAGCCAAGTTTAAGGCTATAAGACGGTATTGTTTTTTGGTCATCGTGTCTCAATACCTTATCATATGGAGATCAATACCCTATCATATTGGGCTCAATACCAGATATACACTATCATAATTAAAAAATAACATTTCATTATAAATTTAACGCTTTGGCTATGTCTGAATAGTCCACACTACTTAGTGCGCTTTATCTGCCCTACAATAAAGTTGCATTGGCGTTGGCTTAAAGGATGGGTCATTTTTGATGGTGCCTGAAGTATCTTAAAGTGTAGCTATGCAGCCCTTACAGCACACTTTACTTAAGAAAGAATACGATTTGCCCTTTTACGCATACTTTATTTAAAATACCGTTTTAAATGGAATATATTTCTGTTCCATTTATAAAATTATTCTCTGTGACAAACTAATGATTTTTTATATTTTTTTAAGTAATTTAGTTCAATGAAAACATTAGTTTCATAAGTGACTACCAGAAAGCTCTATGTATGCTATGCTGTCTGAAATGTTTTATCCAATATATGGAGCTAGACATGTGTTTTATTTAAGTGTGCTAGTAAATTACACAAGTGTGGATTATTCATACACAGCCTATGATTGAACTCCCAAGGGAAGAGAATCTAATGATCATAATTATATTTATTTGAAATAATTTTAATTTTAGGACATTTAGGTTAGATCTCTCAACAAAACAGTTGTAAACACTATACGAACACGCAGGTTGATCCATGTCCCATATTATATAATCAATCAAATACTATGAAAATCAAGTTAAATTATTTATCAAAATATGATTATCAAGCAAAAGGAACGATACTTAGGTTAGAGTAATTACGGCTTTCAAGGTTAGGTAAATTTATTACCTTAATAAAAGCTTACACATTATTTAGCCTTAAAATACATATTTTTTTCATTTAATATAAGATTTGCTGTAGACATTTGGTCTCTTTAAAGGACCATTTTATATTATTATTGTTTTGTTGTTGTCATGTGTTGTGTTGTGGTATTCATCAATAAAGTCCTATTTGATATTATTCAAATGTTGTGCTCTGATGTTCATCAATTAGGCCCTATTTGATATTTTTCATATGTTGTGCTGTGGGGTTCCTCAACTATGCAATTTTCTTAGATCTTCATTTGTGCAGTTTTACCGATCTGTCAATACGCTATGTTCACAGAAATTGTTAAAAAATGTTGAATATTTTCTTTTTTTTTGGATCTGAAGCTATAATTCAGATTGACAGAATATGTAGGCCTAGATGGAAATAAATTCACAAACGTTCAATAGCAGTCGTATGGTCAAGCAATACCCCGTGCTTTGTGTGAGTTTTGATTTATTTCAACATATTTTTATCATTTTTATCTCAGTGTTAATTGATTCTCCGCCTCTTCCAGAGTTTATTGATAGTATAATACTACCTACTTTTTTTTTTTACCGTGTCCGTTGACACGGGACGTGGCAGCAGCCATTTACCATATCAAATTGACTGCTGACACGTTATTATTTTAAACTGACCAATAGCGATGATTATTTGAAAATAAAATAGCTTGTAGGCCAATACGTGTCAGCAGCCAATTTAATATATAAAATGGCTGCTGCCATGGCTATGCCAAACTTGGCCTAAAAAAGATTGCCAGTGAATTAAGGTGACTCTCTGTCATTTTGTTTCGTAGATACAGCAAATCACAACAATCATACACATAAAATAAAGTCATAACAATATTTTAACTGGTAGAAAAAAACATGTATTTTCTTTTGTTGGAACGTGCCTACTAGACCTATGTGTAAATATACCCGTTAAAAAATATTCCGAGAATCCTTTAGTTATAAAGTTCTCATGCAAACATACCCTAGTTTTTTTTAAACTTTTTTGATCTAAAATACTTTGTATTGTCAAAATAGATATAATTTAATATCTCAGTAAACGCCATCCATGGGTCCTCTTTTCTTTTTGATCAAACATGGATCCCCAAGTATAGTTCAATTACTTATTTTTCTATAACAATTTTTAATATTTTGGTGATATTTGAAATTCCCACAAATTATAGTAGATATAGTTATCAATTTTATAGATTGCCTTTTACTTTTTCCAAAACCCATGTCCAGGGGCGTTCAAGAATAATATTAGGTTGTTTTATTATATATAACAATTGACTCACCTCAAGAAATTTTGTTTAGATATTATATGAATTTTCCTCTTAGTCTACTAATATATTGTGTTTCATCCTTTTATTTTCTTATATAATTTATTCCAAACACAAAATGGTGAAGACCTTCAAACACGTTCTTGTCTTGCTTTAAATTATTACCAATTTAAAAGTTTAGTCAGTTTCTCTCGATCCTAAATTCTCCAAGTTTTCAACCTTGTTTTTTATAGAATCATGATTTCGATGCTTATATGTTGTCTTTGTATTGCCATTCTTCTTGATTAGTTTTAGTTCAATAGTCCTTGATATATGTAATTGTTGATGAAAAATGGTGCAACTGTGGATAGTCTATCTTAATAAAGTTAGTTATTTTTCTGATAGAGGTTATTCAGTAGAAACTATTGTTTTGAAATGTTTCACATAAACGGTTTGTTACCAAGCTGTCAAAATTATTCAGACATTTGACATCAAAGACGAGTGTCTAGTAGGCTAGATGCCATCGACTCTTAAATTGTTTAATTTAACCTTGCTTGCTTTATAAGACGTAGATTCGAAGTGTTGACCTATTGACATTAAGTTTTAAAATAAGAATACCCTCATGACTTTAAAAGAAACAAAATTAGCTATCATTAGGAGTGATTTATCTCGAGTGACTTAATCATGGCATCCAGTTCAGTAGCAGCCCATGTGTTAATGAAGAAGGGAAAACGTGGTGCTGCTGCATATGTCCATGCAGATTGTTCTAATTCAGCATATCCACAACATCTGAACGAGTTACTGGACTTGCTTTTAAATCCTGGCAAGACCATTGATGATTGGGAAACTATTGATTGGTGTAAATGGTTGATTGCTGGAGGAAGAACCCCAGATGAATTTGCTAGTAATGGTGAGAACATTATTTTTATGCACTGAATTAAGTATTTTGGTGTCCAAGCAAAAGCCTGGAATACAAAACTTGTCATGTCACTCATGTAAATAACATATGTATAGGTGACCTGGTGGTCTAGGGGTAAGGTGTCAGACTTCTATGCAGGCGGCCGGGGTTCAATCCTCGGTCCCGGCAAAGATTTATCTTGGTTTGGATTCCACGTTAAACTGTAGGTCCTTCATTTCATCTCACAATCACCCTACTATTACACATTAGCGTAAGTGCGTATAACCTTAACGGGTAGTAAGACGCGGTGCTAATAATAATAATAATAATAATAAATTTAAATTATAATGACTACTACTGGGGTCTAGTATTATTGGCTAAAGAACTTTTATGGTTCCTTTTAAGAAAATATACATTTAAAATTAAAACCATTACCCTTCAGCATTATTACTTACATAGAACAAAAACAATTCAACCGTCCATATAGCTTTCTAGGCCCAAGACCATATGATTAATAATTTAGAAAATATTTGCTTGATTCACCTATTTCACAGGGAATTGCGAGACGCAAAGGTCTTCATCAACCACATCTTGAACATCTTGCTTTTTACCTTAGCAAACTTTAATCTTGAAAAATGGAATATTAGTTCTTAATTCCCTATATCCAAAAAAAGATTGTAGGCATGATATTTTAGTAAATTTATTATTAAACCCTCACATATTTATTTAGTGGGTAACCCTTTCAGGCTACATAAACTCTATTACTAGGCTAATTATGTTTTAAAATAAAAGGTAGCATATCTTATTGACTTTAAAACTTTATGCACAATAACAAATATGAAATTTGACCAAAAAATAATATAAAAATAATAGTTTATATGTTAAGAGTAAAAAAAATCAACTTAGCTTAGCCTAACCTTCAAAACCTTTTAAAATTCAATCAAAAGAAAATTTTGGGTGGATTAATACATTTAGAGACTAGTTATTTTCATGTAAAGTTGTCATACGTGGGTAAATCCATATCAGATCACCCAGCTAAATTTTGTAATGACAACCACCACCTCACATTTTCAGGAAACCGTTTACAAGGTACAGTAGCCCCATGGCTTCTTTGGTGCTGACTGACAGCTAAAAGCTTTGAAAAGTTATCAGACCAAATTATGTATCCTTACGCCGAACCATATGATTTATACAAAAACATGTGTTAAGCAATTGTCACTTCTGACGGTCAAAATTTAGGTATTATACCTAAATGATGACTGTCAGAAGTCAGCTGTGAGCTGTCAGTCAGCACCAAAGAAGCCATGGGGCTAGTATATCGCCACCAAGTTACTAAACTAGTTTACTCACAATGTTTACTCCCTAACCCACATACTTTATAGGACTTAACTTAAAATGGTAAAGTTTGAAAATATGCGAATGTTGTTTTCAAGGCTCTGCATAAGGTAATGAAGTACATTATTTTACCACATAGGCCTAATCATCTTATGCCTAATATTTTTGTAAAAATGTGGGGTGTAACCATTATATGAAGCTATAAAAAAATTGTGGGACTTAGTAATCATTTATTAGGCTATTAAACTGGGTGTCTTTGATACAAGTTTAGGGTGCACAGCATTTCTTTAACAGAGTAGGTACACAAACACTTCTTTGTCAATTTTTGGAAACTTGTCGGTTTTAGGACCCCTTAACCTGCATCTAGAAAGGTTTGTGTTTTTTAACTTAAATCTATTTGCTCTTGCCAGTCATGCACCAATTTTTCGTTCACTGAAAACTCTTTTTCCATGGCTCTATTAATATGCTGCTCAGCTTACACGATCACTTTCAGCTTGAAGCCCACAACATAGCTTTTACATTTGAAAATGATAAAAAAAAAAGCCTTGCATGATGAGCTATTGTTTGCAGACAATCACTAGTTTAGCTTGCACAGGAATATGTGAGTCTTATAAATTATAATATGACTTACACTTGATAGCTTCGCCTGCCAGCCTACTCCTCTTGCAACGACCAACACAACTTGGCTTTTGGAAATACACTTACTGGTATTGACAATGTGCATCAAGGTCAACAGTTATAAGTCTTAGTGGAGCGTGGAAATGGGGTGGAGGGGAGGAGAAAATAAGTTGTGTGCCTTTGCTTACTTTTTAAATTGATGTGACAAACAGGACTCTACCATGCAACAAATATATGATACATTTTTATAAACGATTTTTGGACTAAAAAACAGGTGGTTGTGATTAGCCTATATGTTGAAATAAGGTAGGCTCTTCAAGGAAAAAATTCATAGTGCTGTGTATAATCAGCATATCTGTGTCAAATATTTGCCACATGTCAATTATTGTCGATCAAAGTGTGTAGAGTTAAGAAAAAAAGTTGTATAAAGGTGCCTATTTACCTGAACGTATAAAGGTGCCTATTTACCTGAACATTTTACTTTTAACAAACAGAACAAGCCCAACACCCCAAACGAGCTGGAACAAATGATACGTCCGACTATGCCGAGCATTTGGACTGTTTGCTGGTGCTTGACTTGTTCCCGCCAATTTTGCCACAAACAGGACAAGTACTGGAGCTCAGTATCAAAATGGATTTGATAGTGGCAGCAGGTTCTTTCTTCAGGCTATGTGCATTGACTAAAAATAATAAAAACAGGGACAGGTAAATGTGGATAAGGCGGCTGTTTTGTAGGCGGCAATCCCATCATCCTGTGAAAATAATAAACTGATTAAAAGCGAGCTCTAGTTATTTAATTTAGTTATTTATTAAAATCCATGTTGAGGATTCCAGAGCACTGTTTTTTTTCCAGAGATATCTATTAACCTCAAACATTTTTCTGCGGCCCACTCCATCGCAGCAAACAATCCGAATGATCCAAACAGGTGTGAAAACACGTATCCACTGAGCACAGACGAACAACTGACTTTATTTGAGCATTCCCAAAAAACCAACAGTTGTTCGATAGCATTCGGCGAGTGTTCTCTGACAGGACTTGAGCATTTTACTCTGAACGAACCGAACACACACAAACGCTCAAGTGAATATGTACCTTAAGCCTAGCTTAACTCTGAGAGACACTAAAATTAATAGGTTTTATTTCATCAAATGGGGGCGAAGGTTATTACTTTTCATCTTTAAATAGCTTTAAAAAAATACAAATTATCAAAATTAAAAATGATAAAAAAAATTATGAAATTAGTATCGGTATAACATGTAGGCCTATAATTTTATTTATTTAGAATTTTGGTCACCTTTAGAAGTCGACACATGGATAAGTTAGTTGCAAACACTTTTTATGCTAGAGGATTTTTTAATAGTTCTTTTTACAGGTACAGTACAGGCTATGTTCATGAAATTAAAATATTACAATGAGACAGATCATATACTATAAAATACAAAATTATATAATTAATTAGATTGTTTATAGCTTGTTTTAATCTCCAGTATACTCGGCAGGAACACTTTCATAAAAATGTAGTGCCCCTGTTATTAAGTTTATAATTAGGCCCAGACAATACTTTGCCTTTTATTTGGAAGCTTGTCACAATATTATCGTCACGATCATTTAATGGTCTTGTTCAAATCCACGTAAACAAAGAAATTTAATACGAAAATCTTTATCTTTGAGGAATAAAATTTCAATCAAATATCTTTAAAAAAAAATTTTTATTTAGGCTACAAGAACTAAGTCTCCGTGTCTTCTATCAGTTGACAAGTTTGGGAAATTTGTTGTAAATATTTTTTTGTGTTCAGTTTCTTCCATCCCTTATTCAATTATTTTATGTTGTGATCCTTGTGCTACTTTCTCTTGTGCTGATTATACCAAAATAAGTGAAATATAACTAGTGTCTAGACTAGTGGTTCCCAACCTGGGGGCGATCACTCCCAAGTGGGCGATTTGGGCTATCAGGGGGGCAATAAATAAGTGGGGGGCGATAAGTATTCAAAGGTGGGGAAATTAAAATAGTACTGTACAGTAGAAGTTGCCAGGTAGCACGAGTCACTGGCTATTCTCAGCCGGCGAGTTACCTGCACTCACCCCTCTCCACAGTCCCCACTGGTTGTTGCTCAGCCCCCTCCCCCTCCTGCCATCACAACACACTCATTGACCTACATTTGTCTTCAGACTTCACTAGCCTTTGTGTGTCTCACCATCAGTTTTTGTGCGTTTGTTTTGAAGTGTAGAAGTTCATGCACAATGGATTAAAAAAAGGAGTGCCATCAATACTCAGCTTAGTATTTAAAATTCGGTTTTATCGCGTCACCGCAAAATGTGCAGTTTCCACATTGTTTTTTGTGCGATAAAACATTTACTAGTAATGAAGCCACAAGCCTTTGCGAATGAAAGATCATTTATCAAGAGTACACAGTGATAAAGTGAGTAAAGAACTTACTTATTTTCAACACCTCAAAGCTAAAGCTGATAAACAGCCTAATGTGACTGAATTATTTAAAAAACAAGGAACTGATCTTGACAAAGGTCTTCTTGCTTCTTACGAGGTGTCTTTATTGATCGCTAAATGTGGTAAACCTCACACAATTGGCGAAACTCTTGTTTAACCGGCTACCAAAAAAATTGTTGAAATCATGCTAGGCGAGGGCCCGAGTAATAAAATAAGTCAATCGGTTCCTTTGAGCAACAATACTGTTTCCAGGTGAAATGACGAAATGGCCACGGATGTTGAGTCCAAACTCACCAATTTGTTGGAAAAAAAAAAATTGAATTGCAGATTGATGAATCAACTGTGATTGATAACAAAGCAATTTTATTAGCTTATGTAAGGCTTATCAATGAATAAAAGGAAATTACCAAGGAAATGTTGTTTGCTAGCACTTTGATCACTGATACGAAGAGATTGTCGATTTTTAAAGTGGTGCAAGATTATTTTGAGAAAAAAGAGATTCCCATATCAAACGTGAGTGCTTGCGCATGTCAGGTTGTCATGCTGGGTTTCTAGTCCACCTTAAGAAAGAAGTGCCAGAGTTCATCACTATTCACTGTGTCATTCATCGTCAACACTTAGCTGCAAAAAAATTGAGTGGTGTCCTGCATGAAACCCTACTAGTGGTTATTACTGGTGTCAACAAGATCAAAGCTAATTCCCTCAATGACCGTCTGTTTCGACAACTTTGCCATGAAAATGATGAGGAATTCGAAAACTCGCTTCTACATACGGCCATGAGGTGGCTTTCCAAAGGAAACTGTTTGCGCAGTTTCTTTGAATTATTTGACACGGTTACTGAGTTTCTTGACACATCTAATCCTGTTTTAAATGAGAATTTGAAGCAACGCAAGTTGGAACTTGCGTACCTTACAGATATTTTTGAAAAAATGAACGAAGTCAATATAAGGCTTCAAGGAAACAAGATTAACCTTAACAAGGCCAAAGGAATTATTTCATCATTCATCACCAAGTTTGATATTCACTAGGTAAATATTGGCCGTAAAGAGCTTATTCAGTTTCCGACCCTTAAAAAGTGTTCCATGTTAGATAACGAGACTCCTGAACTCCCAGAAGACAAAATCCTTATTTTTACTAGTCACCTTGGTCAGTTAAAAACTGACATGAAATCAAGATTTGAAGATTTGACCAAGTTACAAATTCCGGCTTGGATTCTAGATTCATTCTCGTTTGAACCTGTGGATAAGTTTGATAACTCTTTGCACACAAAGTTTCTAGATCTGAAGTATGACTGTGAGGCGAAAATCATTTTCAAGCAGAGCGGTTACGAGTTAGTCTGGGTGAAGCTTATGGACTCACTTATCCACGACTGTGGGGGAAAACTGAACCACTTCTCATCTCGTTCCCGTCAACATATTTAGTTCTGTTGTCCAGCTCCTCACGAAACAAAGAAATAAGTTGGACATTTGCCTCAAAGGAGACTTGCGCCTGAACTTGACAAACATAAAGCCGGATATTCAAGCTTTAACTGAAATCCACCAAGCACAAGGCAGCCATTGAAAAGGTAAAATAAAACAATAGCAAAGTTTTCAAACTTTCATTTATTTTTTCAAATTTTAAATGTCAACTTTCTTAATGTTCCCAGATTCCAATTTAAAAATGAAAACATGTACTCCTGTTTTTTAAATGTACGTCAATGATCTTAGTTAATTATTTCACTTCTTTGTTCTCGAAAAAAATCTGTAAAAAATGTACATTTTAATTTTTTTTCAATTTTATTTAAGAGTGACCGGATAAAACCGCTTTGGTGGTTTTTATTTACGGTAGTAAAATTGTTTTAAATATTAAAACTCCTTTATTATTTACACTTTACTTCAAATTAAAATTAGGCATACAATGCAAATGAAAAGGGGGTGATAGGTGTTAGTCAACCTCCAGAAAGGGGAGATGGTCCACAAAAGGTTGAGAACCACTGGTCTAGACCACTCAACAAGCCTTGCTAGAAATCTGGCAGCACAGTCTTGGAGAGATACTAACTAAACTGACAGAGGTCACTTCAGATAGCAGGGGAGGTGGTGAGATCTAGTGACAAGTAAAGGAACCTAGGACACTATGTTTTCGTTACTTGTAGCAGGCTATTTATAAGCTATTAAGTCTTTACTGGCCCATAGTAACTTTTGTGAGAGTTATGTTTTCTTGACAATTACCTTATAAAGTAAAAAGTGGTTTAAGTCTACCACTTCTCCCCTAACATTTTTACTGTTGAAATTATTATAGATTTTGATGTCATTTGTTTCCCCACATTCAAAAAATGTGTATCACATTTCTGTGCATTCTTGCTGATGTGCGTGAATAAATTGAGCCCAATTTATCAAATCTATTTTTCATCTTGCATACAAATTTATCTATTTGTAACATAAAATGCAAAACTAACTCACTCATCAGCCTATTTCCTCAATTCCTGAAACTGGAAACTTTAAATTTTGAGGGAAGGTTCCTTTTAAACCCCAGGATATACATAAGATGAGGTTTTCTGAAATTCAACCTCTAAGAGGTGGAAAAGAGCAGTTGAAGGTTTTTAAAATTCACTGATGTATCTTTTGAACCATTGGACATAGAGCTTTGAAATTTATAAACGAAGGGTTCTTTCTAAAATCTGTTGAGTTTTTTTAGGGTTTTTTATATCTCATTTTCTAAGGGGGTCAAGAGGGCGGGAGGAGTGGGAAATCACATGTCCTCCAAATTCAATGACATTTAATATTTGGGGGTTATTCAGGCCACAGAATATGAATGATATTTTTGTGTAGGCTATGGCACTCTCATAATGATTCCCAAGGTCCGCTGGAGAAAATAGGTGACTACTCCAAATAATTGTAAAAGTCTAAACATTTTTAATCTATAAATGGGACACTGAGAAATAGGGGTGGGGGCTATAAACATAAAAATAATTTTAGCTGTGGTAGAAAATTGAAACTTAGCATTCAGGTAGAAGGACAACTCCAGGTAACCAATAGCCAAATAATTCCTAAAATTTGAGATTCATATGTGGGAGTTAAGGAAATTAGGGGAGAGACAGTGGTGAGGATACAATTTACAAAACTATAAGAATAAATCACTTCTCACAGTATTAGACAGACGACATTTGTCAAGTGGTTATAAGGACCACCACAAACTGTACAAAGTTTTGTATTCTTAAATTTCAAAATGTAATGGAAAATAGGTGGGTCCCCTAAAAATTTCCAAAGCTAATATAAAAACACCTTTTTTGGGGAGGTAGAAAATTGAAATTTGGCATGTAAGTTAATGGACCTTCCTGGATAGCCAAATGATGCCCAAACATTATGAAATTTCAATAACTATTGTAGAACAAGGTTAGTATAAAGGAGGTTGCTTGGTTCCCATAAGGGCTGTGTAGACAGCTAGAGATGGAGGCGTGACATCACTGGTAGCCTCCCGCCAGCTTGACTGCTCATGAAACCATATGAAAAACTTGTAATTTATATTTGGTTGAAGTTTGCAGATACATAATTTTGTTTTTTTATCTAAGTGAGGGTCTATTTCTATGACAACTATTGGTTAACTCTTGGATTAAAACATAAAACAGTTATCCAAAGTATAAGTCATAATATTATATTCTCGGCTTAAAGGTGCTAACATCTTTTAAAGGAGACAACTTGAGTGTTTAAATTATTTTCCTTTACTCATACTACTAATTCATATTTTGTTTCTCAAGAATAATTATATGTTTGTATACCATGATAATTAAATAATAATATAAAAAACAATATTAGTAACAATAAATTAATTAGTTATTTAGTTGAGGTATTTAATGTGAACTTTATGAACCGTCTGATTCTATCAACACACAAATTATAAAAAACTTGAAAATAGAATAGACACAACACCCAGCCCCTGAACATTAATTAATCACTGTGAGAAGGGAAACCACATTTAATAAATCATATATATTTTTTTCATGCCAGAAATCAAACCTGGGATCTTTAACTCATTATGCAGACACGCGACCGACTGAACTAATGTTTCTGAATATTTAATTTATGTTATAGACTTTATCACTGATGTGATTGTCTTATTAAAACTTAATTTTAAAGGTTCCATGCCTCTATGAACCAAATATATGCTAAAATGAAGAACATTAATGTGTGTGTTAGGTTATTTTTGAGTCTGATATCAATACTTGTTTGTATTTTCAATCACATTTAAGTCGTTAAAATATACTTTACTGGTTTTAAATGAAATTTAAAAAATCAACAATAGCTGAACTTAAGCTTATATTAAAATTTGAATTATTTTTAGTTAAAATATTTTTTACCGGTACTTTTAATGTATTTTTGGAATTAATCACTTTTATAACACTTGTTGAAGTTATGTGAATAGGTATTAAGAATGTTCATTCTTATGAATGTTTTGTGACTAAAAGTTGTGTTTACATCTTAGTGGGTAGCATAGGCCCTACACTTGTAAATATTCTGTAAGATTCTTTGGTTTGTCACTCAGCAAGGCAAAGGCCACTAAAAGACAAATGACTAACCTAGAAAGGTGTTGTAAATAATTGCAGGCTCATGTTTGTAGGTATAGCTACCAAGATGCGGGGATTATTTGTTGTGTTTTTTCGAAACCCATCCTGCTATATATTGAAGTGAATTTGTGACAAACTAAAGTGCACAAACAATTAAGTATAATCAGAGGAGAGGATAATAATTTATCAGTTTTAATCGGAGACAAGACATTTTCCATTGCATCCTGATTAAGCCTACGAGTTAAAAAATAATGAACGTTATGCTTTTCTTTAAATTTTGAAAGAGCTCCATTTAAGACTTTATTAAATTACACACCCTTCTTAAATAAAATAATTAATTCAATTATACAACATTTCAATGTTCCCATGTGTTGTACTGTTGTGTTCAATATTTTGTTTTGATTATTTAGTTGTCTGATATCAGAAATATTTTATTGCTGTATCAGAAACATTTAAAGGTCACTTTATGCAATGAAGATATCTTACATAACAAATCAAGAGTCAGGCTATATCGCTTTATGCACCACATTAGCAGGGGAATCATTAATAGGTAACTTAACACATATTTACTACAAGAAATAATCCACATAATCATTACCGTAAACTAGTTTGGATATTTGAAATTATTCTAAACCACCATTTTGACGAACACAACTAGCTTAACTCCCAGAAACCCTTATATAGAATAACTCTTTGAGAAAGTATAACTGTATTTAATATTCCTAAGACCAGCAAAGTAAGCCTATGATCAAGTTCAAATCTTTAGAAATTAAAATGAAGACATACTAAGCCATGGTGGTGATTCTTTCAACTTTTGTATCTCAGGCCATAATAACATTAAAGCTATCATTTGAACTTATTTAATTGAAAACTAGTTAAAACTTAACAACATACACACTGGCTTACAACAATCCACCTAAACAATAAACTACATACAAACTGGCTTACAACAATCCATTCAAACAATAAACTACATACAAGCTGGCTTACAACAATCCACCTAAACAATAAACTACATACAAACTGGCTTACAACTGTCCACCTAAACAATAAACTACATACAAACTGGCTTACAACTGTCCACCTAAACAATAAACTAACAAACTAGAGTTATTTACCATTTAAAAAATAAAGTTAAAGTAAACTAACATCACAATGTAATAAATAACAAGATTTACATTTATCCACAGAATGCAAAGTTTAATAGCGACTGGAAATGACTAAAATAAAAGTAAATATAGAAAATTAATGCCTTTTTGATGCAAACACCTAACTGTAAAATCATTATTTTAAAAACTAGTTCTGTTTAATAAATCAGAGTGTTTATTTTCGAGGGCTGGCATAGCTTGTCTACGACTGAGGGGCTGCCACCTACATCACTTTCTTCTGTGCTCAGAATGATGCGCGTTCAATCCAGGCAATCTCCTTTTTACTAACCTTGATTGTAGAGCGCAATTTTTGATGTGGTTAAGTTGAAATTTGGTAGTCATGTAAATAAACCATTTAAGATAACCAAATAAGTTCTAAAATCTCAAATTGGGAATGTGGAACTAAAGAAGGGGGGCTAAGTAAATTGGCATAATTTCAAAGTAATTAGTAAATGACCACCCCACATAATCATAAATGTTGGAAAGCTTTGAATTTAAAAACAAAGTAATGGGAAATGCTGGGGAGGGGGAGGATGGATGGAGGGGGCTAATAAGGTGCCTTAAAATTTTCCTAGACTGATAAAACACATTTTCAAAATTGCAGAAAACCTTAACTCTATAAAGGCAGATGACAAATGTCTAAAATAAACTAATAAAAAAAACCTAAGATTATCTTAAAGTGGATCCATCCATTAGTATTGTGAATACATAGCTAAAAATCAAAGGATAAACTAGAGCCTATCTAGGAGCGACAACAATTTAAATAAACAGATTCTGGTAACATAACTTGAGGGAAATCATAATGCTCAATATTTAATGTGTTTCTGTAATAGTGTCTATTATATCATTATTTTATGCTTTTTGGTGAAATATGATGCCCCTTTTCCCAACATGTTTAACTGTAAGAATGTTTATCACTTTGTTTCAATTATATTATAATCATAGTTAAGTAAAGATTGTGTTTATTTATGCACTCGGTTTGTGGAATATATATATTTAAATTTATTAATTAACATAGTTGGTTTGTGCTTGCCATAGTTAGTTCCATTGTACTACAAATGTGTATATTCATAATACCATGAGTTAGCTCAGGATTCTTGTACACAAAGGAACTATCAAAATGATGGTAGCTGGATGTTTAACCTCCTAATTTGATATAGTTTGATGCAGCTTACCAATATGAAGAATGGGTTAAACTAATAATATATTTCAAAAGAGATAACAGATCTACTGGACAGCTTCATACAATTTTTATCCGATTAAAAACATGAAATGCGTTTGCTCTATGCAGTTGTCTGTATGTATTTACACTCTTGTTTATCTTGACAAGTACAGTATCCCCATGGCCTCTTTGGTGCTGACTGACAGCTCACAGCTGACAGCTAAACACCTTAAAAAGTTACCATACCAAATTATGTATCTCTACGCCGAACTATATGATCTGCAAAAACATGTGTTTAGCAGCTGTCACTTCTGACGGTCAAAATTTAGGTATTATACCTAGATTTTGACTGTCATAAGTCAGCTGTGAACTGTCAGCCAGCACCAAAGAAGCCATGAGGCTACTGTAGCTTACCTTGACATGCTTCACTATGCACAATAATTTAAATAGGGCCATATTTTAATCACATAAACAATATTAAAAAAATAATTAACATTTTATTTAGAAAAATTATTTGGAAATATAAACAATCAATAGTATTGTGATGAAAATTATTATTCACATACATCCCAAGCAGGTAGTGAGGTACAGTGAGGGAAAAACTATGGTTATTTAACACTTTTACAAAACTATTAATGTGGGAAAAATGTATTTTACCAGTCTTGTTGTATTAAAAAGATGAATGATCTGACTGTAGGACATTACAATGCTACCTCAAAAGAACAAAATCTATATATAAATAGATGTGTCTAATTATTTTAACATATTAATTTAGGTTTAATATTTGAGGTTTAAGTGGATAACTAAAATATATAATTACATTCATCATGGTAACTGGTGTGGAATGCTCTATTTAACATTGAGTAGTGCATTTCCTTAGTCTAAATTTTAAATGACACAGTAACATTTTTTGTCTAGACATATTTATTTAAATATTTGTAAGCAATTACCTCTAATTTATAAAACACTATTTTCTTTAGGCAAAATAATTATTTTGGTTGAAATATTAATAAAATTGCTTTGATAAAATCAAATATAGTAATTGAAAATTATTAATGATGGTATAAACTCAATTAGGAGTTAACTCACATTTTTCATCTTTCTTAATATAAAGAATATATGTCAGTGTCTATTACAGTCAACTCTCAATTCTACGACCTTTCACGGTTCCCTGGAAAAGGGTCGTTATTTCGAATGGGTCGTTATTGGAATTTTAACAAATTTTGTTCCACCCCTGACCTTCATACGAAAAAATTGCATTTTTTAGACAACACTGAAAAAGTAAATAAAATAAAACCTACCTATTTCATGAAGAAGTCCATTATGGAGGCCTGCTTCTTCTTAGCGCCAGTTTTCTCGACAAAGTCTTTCAAATTATTGAAATGGGACCACAGATCTTCACTAGCTCCCTGGCGTTTAGGTGCTATTGAATAGACGTCCCCAGCTTTCAGAACATCTTTCATCGATGGGACGTCTTCAGGCTCTTCTTTCATTTCTTCCTCCCCCTCTTCATCGCTGGACTCCTGCTGCTCCCTGATTATATCGGCGTCGTCGAGGGTGCCCCAAACTGTGATGTCATTGTCTGCTGCTATGTACTCCTCATACGTGCAGTCTGGGGCTAATCTCTGCCACGTTTCTTCATCGCACGGCCGAGTGAAAGTCAGGGGGGCAAACGAAGGTGTTGTTAATGGGCCAGGCCGCGGTTTCATGCAGGGGCCTACCTGCGGTTCTGTGGAGGGGCCTGGCTGGGAATTGGCGTCCACTGGTGGTGGGTTGTTTGGGTCCTCGGCACTGGCAGCGGTGGGAAGCACATGGACGGCACCCTCTTCGTCAACTAGTAAAACAAAATGGGCGTGTCGGAAGCAGTTGGTGATCACCACTGGTCTCACGCACCTCCAACTGGCGACGATTCCTTCCATGGCCCTGAACACATCCCACTTTTTGACCTCCTGGCCCATGTCAAGATTCCACACCATACTCTGCACAAGCATCTCGTGGAACTTAACCTTTACTTGCTGGATTATTCCCTGGTCCAGGGGCTGAAGCATGCTGGTGGTGTTCTTTGGCAGAAACACCAGCTCGATGTTCCTGAGTTTGTCGAGAGCAGGATGTGCGGGTCAATTGTCGCCAAAGAGCACGACTTTTCTATTTGCGGCGTCCATCTTCGAATCAAAGCCTTAAAGCCACCTCGTGAACACCCCCGAGGTCATCCATGCCTTCGTATTAGAATCATAGTCACAAGGCGGGATGTTGCCCTTGAAGCCGCGGAGTTTCTTGAACGTCCCGATCACGAGGGGCTTCATCTTATCGGTGCCGTCCATGTTGCAGCACAGAAGGACAGTGAGGCGCTCCTTGCTCCTCTTCACAGCAAGAGTGCGTTCTGGCATGAGGTTGTAGAACGTCCCCAGCTCGTCAGCGTTGTATACATCTTGAGGCTGATAGCGCCTAAGGATGTTTCGGAGCAAGGGCATCCAATCCCTCACTGGTGTTGGGTCCACCAATGCGCTTTCACCAACTACCTTGTGGCTGGCTATTCTGTGACACACTTTGAAATGCTATACCCACCCACTTGAACACTTAAAGTTTTTTATACCCAAACTTAGGGCAAATTCATCGACCTTCCTCTGCATCATCGGTCCGTTTATAGGCACGTTTTGCTCTCTATGCTGGCTGAACCACTCCAGCAGAGCCTGCTCCAGATTCGCGACCCTTCAAATGTTTGGCCTTTATATTGTGGCCTTCCTTCTGCACTGCATTCACAATTTCTTCTCTCATTTTGAGAATAGTGAAAAGTGTCGACTTCGGGATGCCATGCCGCCACGCAATCTCCGTCTTTGTAACCTTCTTCTCATCCACTTCCTGGATGCTCTCGTACTTCTTCATGAGCGTAAAGAAGGTCCTCCTTTCACTCATTTCGTCAAAATTATAAGTTCGTATCAAACAAAAAAAAAATAGTGGGGGTCATCAAAAATCGTTCACAAAATCCAACCAAAAACGTAACCAAATCAAAATAACAATGTTAAACAATAGCTTGGGGCTTCAAAAATTTTTCACAAAATCAAACCAAAATAGTAACCAAATCGAGAATCGAAATAACAATGGCAAAAGCAAGCCTGGTGCGTGATGTAGCGGCAGTTGCATGCGGGGAAACATTTTCTTGCTTGTAGGAGGGGGTGGACAGAGTCAAGTGCTATTGACTGGCATTAATGAGGTGGTGTCTATTTTTATAACTGACCCACCCCAGTTACTAGTAATACAGCACTCAAAAAGATAATTGCAACGCAGCTACCTAAATAAATGCAACAAACACATTTTACAGCCGATTTCCTTAAACTTTTCAATCTTTTTTCCCACATTTTTCACGGTTACCCAAAAAAGGGTCATTCCTTCGAGAGGGACGCTATTCCCGGGGTCGTAGAATCGAGAGTTGACTGTACATTCAAATGTATTTTTTTTAAACATTATTGATTATATTAATCTAATAAGTTGTCACTACCAGTTTAAAACTATTTCGAACCATATAATTTGTAATAAAATATGACCTGCTTCATGCTCTTCATGGACTAAGATATCACTCTTATGTTGACTAGATTTCCGATAACAAGGAGGTTTGAATCCTGATCGGGTGTACCAAGGGTGGTTTTTACAAAATGGTTTTCCACTTTTAGTCCTTGCAAATATGGGTATTTACTATGGCATTATGAACACTGTGATGAGTAGAGTGTATGTGACTCATCATTATGTAACCCCCTCCACTACCCAATATTCTATAATCTCTTTTTGGACCAACCACCTTACTAAACATCCTGTTTTCAAACATCCTACATTTTTTGTCATGAAAGGTAAGAGACCATGTTTCACAATCATAAAGAACAACTGGTAAAATTATTGTTTTGTATATTCCACGTCTTACATTCCTTGACAACAGGTAAGATGAGATGTTATCAACTTACTGACCAAATAATAGTATACATTTTCCGACTGTGTTCTCTTCATAATTTTCAATATAGTATTGTTAATGCTAGTAAAAAAATTCTTCCTAAATATTTAAACTCATTAACCCTCTTAGATGATATGTTGTTCGCAGTAATCTTCAAATTATCAACCCTAATCTGTGCTTTCCATGTGATCATACACAAGTCTTTTCAATGTTCACTTTTAAACCTATTTCCTTACTAGCCTCTAATAAGTTTTCTGCATTTCTTGCCACACCTTCCTTACTATTTCCCAGCAAAGCTAAATGATCTGCTTGTCCTAAAAGCTACATTGTGCCGTTTAGTGGCAACTATTCCCTATTCTCTTGCATTACCCTAATAGCATGCTCTAATATTAGATTTAATAAAATGTTTCAAACCATCATGTATTTCGAAAGGGTGTGATAAGTGACATCCAACCTGCCAGACATATCAATCAAACATACCTCATTTAGCCTGACATGTTTTTTTGGGTAGGGCCTATCCCAAACTTACCAAAAATTTAATACAAGTTGTTTCTTTTAACTGGATCATAGCTCTTTTTAAAATCTATATATGTTTGATAAACAGTCATGTTGTATTTCCACTTTTTTAATAATATTTGACAAATAGTAAAAATATGATTTATTGTTGATCTATTGCATCAAAATCCACACTGATTACACCCAATTATTTCCTCTGCATATGGAGTCAATCTAATTAGATTTATGTTAGATAACATTTTAAACAATTTTGGTAGTAGTGAGATACCTCTACAATTTTCACAAATGTGGTTACACTTCCTTTAAATTTAATCTTTCTCATTCCAACTCATTAGCATAATTACTAGATATGAGCATAGCCTAAACTGGTAGGTAGTAAGACGGGGTGCTAATTTTTCTCTATTTAACTCACCAATTTTGATTCTAACATTGGTTAAGGAAGTTAAAGAGCCTTCAGATAACAACATAAACATTCTCTTTACCACACCAATGATCACGCTAACAAAGTTGTCGGTTTCATCTTGTCTGAGCCATTGATAACAAGGTCAGGGCTCAAATCCCGACTGCATGTACTAAGTGTGGGTATCTTAAATTATATCTGACTCTTGCTCTATGCAAATGAATGCCACTACTGAAAATTAATATACTTTCCTTGTTTATAACTACTCATGTCTTGTAAATATACATATAGCTTGAACAAATTGTTAGATGAGACATAATAAAAACATTTTTAGAACAAAGTTAATCCACATTAGATAAATTTACAAACTTTATATAGCCTATAAAGAATAAGGCATACCCCAATGAATGAACATGTAAGGAGAACTTTGACATTGGAATAGACGTTATTTATAAAAAAAATGCACTACTTGATTGTAATTTATTGTTTTCAAACATTATGTTTAATATCTCTACCCTGAAACGATGTCAAAAAACCTTTACCTCAAGCCAAAAAATATATACAAATTATAAACAAATAAAAAATGCAAAACTCCAGTAAACAAACAGTTTATTCTAACAGTGGAACAGATTATTTCCAGTGAATGAACAATGATTTTAGTCATTTAAGTAATATCTAGACACAGTGAAAACTTTTTTTTCTTTAACATCTACATTATACAAAATTACATCTTCTTTATTTTTATTCCCTTCTCCTTATTTAATAGTAGCTTAGTCTTCTACATGAAATAATAAGACTTTAAAATTGATGTACCTACTAGAAATGTTTTTATATGATCAAATGGACAAAATCAGTAAAGGTTCATTAAAAATTATGAGAAGCATTTACAAAACATTAAAGTTAATAAGAGGTTTACTAGTGTTTAGGTCTTCTTCTAGTTGAGATATAGAATGTTCAATAATAAACACCATATTATGATGAATTAAATTGGAAAATGTCTTCACAAATACTTAACAATTAAAAAAAATATATTTGATCATTAATTTTGTATTTAACAATAATCTAAATAATTACTTAACATATAATCACTAGTTAATCTTTATAGCACATTTAATCTGTTTTTATTCAAATTTGGTGACCTGGTGGTCTAGGGGTAAGGTGTCAGACTTCCGTGCTGGGGTCCGGGGTTCAATCCTAATTCCAGGCACAGATTTATCTGATTGCCAAACCCTTCCTTCACCTTTGACAAGACCTGTATTAATTACAACTTGTGAATGTGTGGAATGCCAGGCCTACTTTGTGGTTTGGATTTCATGTTAAACTGTAGGTCCTCCATTTCATCTCACAATCACCCTACCCCTTACACATTAGCGTAAGTGCGTATAACCCAAATGGGTAATAATAATAATAATAAATAATAATAATTATTATTATTATTAATAATAATAATAATAATAATATTAATAATAATAATAAATAATAATAATTATTATTATTATTTATTATTATTATTAATTGTTTTTATATAACATTCTATATATCAATTAGAAAAAGATCTTGGTAGTGAATCTCTTATTAACTTTAATTTTTTGTAAATTCTTCTCATTATTTTTAATGAACTTTAACTGATTTAGTTGAGTTATTATTCAACTAAACATTAAGAGAAAGAGAGAGAGTATTGATAGGTGGTGGTTGGGTTGGTACACTAGTGTGATTCAACATGATTGTGGCGTGAGCTATTTTAAGTTTTCCATAAGTGTGGCTGGTCCCTGCTGCTAGTAATCTTAACCTGGTGTCAGGAGCCTGAAATTATTAGATATTTACCAAATTAATTTTATTTTATTTTTATTGCCACCAAAATTTCATGTCTTAATTTATTCATAAATTAAAATGAATATAGTTCACATAGTTGAATACGTTGACATATGCAATGATGATAAGATTTTTTTTTCTAAGAAATGCAAATACATTCAGTCAATTTTCTTATAATTTGGGTCACATCTGAAACTACTTTTACAAACTGAATAGATTATAACTAAAGCACTGTCCTACATGAGCGATAAAATGCAAGACGCACAACGCACTCAAATTGATGCAATTGTTCTTCGAGGGCAGAAACATGCGACAAGAGTTTGTCAGTAGCCATAATGTTTTCATCAAAGAAATGTGAACTCAATTAATGATGACTCACAAAAAGCTAAACGGAAATATCTCAAGCAAATACACTTTATTTTACATTTAATTTCACAATTTTTATGTAGAAAAAAGCACATTGAACATTAAATGATTTAAAGGACACAATAATTGTCGCTCTTCAATACACCTACATTGTTTTAATTTATAAATCTGATAAGGTTTTAAGATAATATTTTTCAATGTAGAAATTATTTATAATAATTTTGAAAAAAAAATAAAAAATTAGCCACTTAAACCACATCTATCTACAATCACTCGGTTATTGTAGTTTTTATTTTTCACATCTCCACACACACTTCTAATTTTTACTTAACTTATTCAGCAAATTATAATGACCAAACTTTTAAACCCAACCAAAATACCCACAGTAAACACTGCCTGTGGATGCTTAGAACAGAATTAATAAAGATAAACACTCCTTTTGTCCAAATGCTCACACCAACATTTGTGTTTTGCCGAGCGAAAATATCAAAATATTTGATTATGTAAACTGCTCTAAATTCGGCCACGTCCCTTGCCGCATCACTTTGGCTTTACATAGGACACTTGAATGCCAACAGTGCATTTAATATTTTCACCTCACTTTGCCCCTTTGCTCACATAGAATAGCGCCTAAATGAATTTGTACACTAATCTCCCTCTGTCTTCTACACAAGATCTTAAAAACTTCCTCACCGCAGATCCTATTTAGCCAATTTTAAGCATGGAAGGGGATGCCAGAAAAAAAGTGTTTTTGCAGGGTTTTTTTGGATCAAAATAGATAAAATATTGCTCCAATACAAAAATAGAATTTAATTTTCCTTCACATGGTGACCCAAAAATTTCTTGAATATCTATCTGTCAAGGGTGTTCTGGAATTTAATCAAAACTTTTCTTGTCATTTAAAAAGTTTGTGTCACCACCCCCTCTCTACACCTAAACCGTGGGCCTTGTAATCTGTCTGGATGTGCTATGGCCGTGGTTAGACGAAGATGATTGTGTGGGTTTGTGATTGACGTTTGACTTAGATTTTTAAGGTTTTTATTAGTAGTACTATGTCTCTTACAAATGTGATATTTATAGTGATACAAGGATGAAAAAACCTAAAGAATATTCAGAAGCTTGTGACAAAACGATGTGTTGCGAGGAATAACCAATGGCCTGCCTGACTCTTAGGTGATCCCAACAAGGTTTCTGAACACCGGTACCTCGAGCAAAGCCCTCTTCTACAAGTACTGATGAACCAACATCCTAGCCCATGTAGTCCCGAATCAGGCAGAGTGACCCCTAGACTGTGATGTTGTTTTGTCAGCCAAGATCCCCTACACTTTATCCTGCCCCTTGTCCTGGTTTCTGACTAAGGAATGCTCACAATGTTTATGTGGTCAACTTCTCTATTCTGTTTGTTTACAGGCTAATCACAACAACCTGCAACCCTCGTTTTGTCATTCACAATCCATAACACACAATATTATACAAATATGATTGTGTGGGTTTGTGATTGACGTTTGACTTAGATTTTTAAGGTTTTTATTAGTAGTACTATGTCTCTTACAAATGTGATATTTATAGTGATACAAGGATGAAAAAACCTAAAGAATATTCAGAAGCTTGTGACAAAACGATGTGTTGCGAGGAATAACCAATGGCCTGCCTGACTCTTAGGTGATCCCAACAAGGTTTCTGAACACCGGTACCTCGAGCAAAGCCCTCTTCTACAAGTACTGATGAACCAACATCCTAGCCCATGTAGTCCCGAATCAGGCAGAGTGACCCCTAGACTGTGATGTTGTTTTGTCAGCCAAGATCCCCTACACTTTATCCTGCCCCTTGTCCTGGTTTCTGACTAAGGAATGCTCACAATGTTTATGTGGTCAACTTCTCTATTCTGTTTGTTTACAGGCTAATCACAACAACCTGCAACCCTCGTTTTGTCATTCACAATCCATAACACACAATATTATACAAACACGCCTTCCATTTTAGGCTGTGTGGTTACATTAATTAGATAATGTCACCATGTTCATGACCTATATTTGGGAACTCTCAATATCAACATACATGAAGAAAATTAAATTCTATGTTTGTACTGGAGCAATATTTGATTTAGTTTTGACAAAAGAAAATTTTGCCATAAAAACTGCAAAAACACTAAGCTTTTCTCGAGTCCTCTCCCATTCCACCTTAACTAACCTAAATATCAACATCAAAAATGATACCAGACTAAAGCAACCTAATTCACAAATTTGAATCTTATTCTTGTTCACTCGGTCACAACATAACAAACTTGGAATGCGCAAACTCCCCAGACTAAGGGACTTGCATTCAAATATGCTCATAAATAAAATATTATTTCTAGATGAATCTAGTGTTTCATGCTTTTGTAAACATACAAAAATAAAACTGTTTATATACAAATAAATATATATGAATTAATGTATGAAGGATTCAATGGTTGTTAAATAACTATTGAACTAGCAATTTAATCAATCATCATTTAGTTGATAGCCCTTATATTGTTTTGGTTAACTGCAAACTAACCTAAAATTCGTCAAATATAAAAGTCAAAAACAATAAATAAACTATCATAAGTTCGATAGTTAATTTTCTTTTACAATACAAAGTAAAATCTCAGATCTCTAAATGGATCTTGTTCAACTTTAATGTAGATCTTAACTAGCCTCTTTCAGTGGGAAGTTAACACTTTGGCTGGATGCGAATTTAGAACAAAATAAACCCATTAATCAATTTTGGCTTGAAATAATCTAGATTTATAAACTTTGCCAATATACTCATTTAACTGAAGCATGGAGAGCAGCAAATGGAGGTCTAACAGAAGAAATGTCCACTCGCTCACCTCACAGACATAAACAGGAACAAGAAAATAAAATCTTTATTAACAAAATTATTTGTTTTGGAAAAAATAATTAGGCTACATTTTTGGTGGCCCTATTGATAAAGTATTTTTTAACTCCAATCATATGTTTGGTTGTTTACAATTTTTTCTCACAATTTTTATTTTTTTAAATTACATTTACTCAGACAATATTTAAGAACACGGGGTCAATATTCACAATTCGACACTCAAACATAGCATTTCATATAGAATGAAAAATATGTAGGCCTACCATTTAAGTATTGGTATTTAATAAGGTTTCAATTTGTGTTTGCAATCCTTAAACATAATGTTTTATGTTTCTTTGGATCACTACACATGTCAAATCACAATTATGTTATAATACTGCTCACTATAGCTATCTAGTGCCACATATCTTATCTTTTTGGACTATTTTCAAAGTGTATCTCTGTCTAGCTCATATGTATGTTTTATTGGTCTGGAAATTTGTTTTGTGAAGAAGTACTCATTATATATTACTCTTTTTTGGCATCAATTTACATTTGATTGATAACACTCTTATGTCTTGTCAGTGAGTGGCTGTAAAACTGATGGTTTTGTTCCTTGTTCAGTGTTGCGTTATGACAATGCGACAACCTGTGGACTCGTGTGGACAGCCAACTTTGTGGCTTATCGGTGTCGGACATGTGGCATCTCACCCTGCATGTCCCTGTGCGCTGAGTGTTTCCAGAAGGGTAACCACGACGGACACGACTTCAATATGTTCCGTAGCCAAGCAGGCGGAGCGTGTGATTGCGGGGACACCAATGTCATGAAGGAAACAGGGTAATTCACTCATCGCCTCTCAAGTTTATTGTCCTCTGCTCTTTGTTGATGACACTGTTTTAGAACTTGTGACCAAACACAAAGGTCAGGAGCAAGGGAAGATCTAAGCTCACCTCTGGTATGACAGGCCCAACGAGTAATGTTGACATGCAGGCACAAAAACCAAGACAAATGTTCTACCTTTATTTCAAGGAAAAAATAATTTTTTAATTTTCTGTCATTTTATTTTTATGTAAAATTTTCAAATTAAATTATATTTCTTTAAGAACATTTAAGTCTATATTGGTTTTGAATCTTATATTATAAAATATATCTTAAGTCTCACAAACAAATTAAAGTAGATTATAATTAATAAGATTTTAAAAGGTATTTATAGGCCTAATTAGAAGCTGAGCAAAGATAAATTAAAGTCTGTGCGAACAAAAAAAATGTACCCGCTCTGGTAGCCACATGATATAAGGTGCTTCTCTTGCAATAGGCTAAACTGCTGAATACGGGGAGATCCAGGCTTGATTACGGTTGTGTGTAGTGAAGATTTTTTCATAAATGGTTAATATTGAATTTGAAATTTCTAAGCTCCATGCAGGGGTATATTTTTCACATACATGTCATCATTATTTCCTTGGACTTCTATCTTTTAAAATAATATTTTAAATTAGTTCTGTGATTCCTTGTCTAGTTTCTGTGAGCGCCATGGTCCCAAAGCTCAGGTGAATAAACTTGTAGCTCCCAATGACTTGGTTTGCGTGGCCGAGGCTGCCATGCCACGTATCGTTCTCCGACTCATTCAACACCTCAGAGAGAGCAGGTGGGTACAACATCCTTTTAATCTTAGCTCATTTAACAGGAGTTAATTTACAACATTTCCCCCAGAAAAAAAATTAGGCATACTCGATTTTTCATATCTAGTACAAAATTGCATATCATTACCATAAGAGTTAAATTTTTGGAAAAATGATTAATCAACATTTTTAAGTTAATTCAGTGGCAGAAGATATGACAAAATATTTTAAATTAAATTGTTTAGTAAAATGAAGTTATCCAAGAAATAGTAGTACAGGGATACATGATTTAGTGGAGAAAGCAAGACTGAGAGGGTATGGGCATGTAATGAGAATGGAAAAAGAGAGGATGCCGAAGAAAATGTCGGAAATGTAGTATGTAGGAAAAAACTGCAAGGGAGACCAAGACAGAGATGGGAAGCACAGATAACATAAAGTGTTCAAGTGAGGGGAGAAGAATGAAGGAAATTGAGGAAGGACGATGGAGACATTTTACTAAACTGACCGCCACAGACTGGAAACTGTTGATGATGATGTCTAGTAAAGTATTAATCATTAAAACAATTTCAAATACAAATAAAACCCTCCTAAGCTGACTGGTGGCACACAGTCTGTACTGCTGCCAGGCTTTTCTCAGATAAAACCAGGCTCTACTTATCTGTGTTGTGAGAACTCTATTGGGACAAAATTGGAGGAAATCAAACAAAATAATGTAACTAAGATGGAAATAATATCAGGGAGCATAGTGATAATAAAATTAACTGCCTAATGGCTTGGAAATGTATAATAAGACAGTGTATAAACACTGTACAATAATGTAAAGTAAGTGATAGTGAAGGAAGCCAACCTGAAAGGATTGTTAGGTTAGGCCTAGATAGGAACAAACATACTTTTCCATTCATTTCTTCTTACACTTTTAACACTTTCCAATTTTCACTTCTTCACACTTCCACAGCTAGGACTACACATTGTTTTGATGAAAAAGGAATTTTTCCCAAAATTTGAAACTATTTTTAACTGTGGAAGTTTAAAGAAGTGGGAACTGTAAAAGTGTAGGAAGAAAGTAAATAACGGGAGAAGTGTGTTTGTTTCTATCTAGGCCCAACAAAACTATCCTTTCAGTTTCGCTTCCTTCGCTATCACTTATATTACATTATAGAAACTGTCTTACTATAGTTCGTTCACGGTAGGAGTTTACCTGGGAAAGGACTTTTTTCCCTACCAGAAATCTATTATATAGTAGGATATTGGTAAGAAAAAAGACCTTTCAGAGGTAAACTCATACCGTGAATGAAGTATATACAGGGAGCATAATGAATTTTTGTTGAACCTGCAAACTATGTTTTGACAAGAGTCCCCCTTATGTTGAAATTATTTCTTTATACAAAGGATAACTTTCCTGTTTAGATATCTGCACTTGGTGATCTTAATCCTTAAGTCAGGCATTTTATGGTGCTGTGACCTTGTTGAAATTGATAATAATGAGTTTAAAAAACTAGGAGGCCAATTTATCGACCAATATTGCCCAGGATCGTGTTTTGAGTGGGTTCTTATTCACTATTTCATAAATATGTTGTACTTGTAATTGATGTAGTGCTCTTCTTAGATGCTTTTAGGGAGAAACTTTCTCTTTGGTTCATATTAGGGATTCAAAGGCATGATGTATTAGGTTGTTTGACTTTAAGTTGTTTATTAAACTCTTTTGGGTTGGGATCAAGGAAGTCTTATTGCTACTTTATTGAGTCCTGATGGGAATCATGCTGGACCTTGGCAGTTTTGTATACTATTCTGACCAATCATCTGTCCTAAATAGCATTTTAGAAAACATTCTAAATCAGTGATACCCAAAGTGGTCTCTATCACCCCCCAGGGGTCGACGACGACGTGCAAAGGGTCCATGTCAGCGAAAAAATAAATTGGGGGTCCATGAGATGTAAATGGGGGTCAACAATGGTGGGTTTCATTTAAGCAGGTCATGACTTTAATTTTGGCTTTCCATGATTGGAATAATCCACATACACAGTTAGTACCTATTTACTTACATAATACTTTCTTATTAATATAAAGTAACACATATATCTATCTATATAAATTATAAAACTACCTATGAAGTAAACATTTTTAAAACATAAATGTTCATGAAATGTGATGAAGAATTATATTAAAATTTAAGTTGTTATGTATATTTTCTGATATATGAAACTGTTTAAGAATTATTATAAACTAGCAGTTGCCCGCAGCTCCGCCCGTGTACATTTTTATTTTCTTTGTGTGTAAGTTTTTATTTTGTTAAAAAAATATATTTTTCCACATTAAATTGTAGCCTGTGTCAATTTTTTACTTAGCTACACCTCCAACTTTATTTGTGCAAAAGATCACGAAGATTTGTTGCTTAGTTTTTACGGGAAAACATAACAAACAGACCAACAATACACTACTACGGTTTTGTATACAAACTTATTTTTGCAATTATAATATTAGTAGCAAAGTAGGGATTTTATAGCGCACTATTTTATTCTATTTACAATTACATATTAATTTAATTTAATTTAATTACATAGTATTTAAATTAGTATATTTTGTAAAATTGTGTAAGCTGTAGGCTATTTGCCTTGTGGTTGCAATACACTTTGAACTTGTAAAATCTTGCACATAATGATATAGGTATCATCATGTTACACGCATACGTGTAGTAGAAATTCTTGTCCATTCTTGTCTCAGAGCTTTGCAAAGACAGTGCAGGAAAACATGCACTTGCACTGACTTGTCAAATTCGTCAGTCAATAAATATGAATGTGAGAAATAAATACGTTCATTTGTTTCCGGAGTTTTGAAATGGATAGTATTAAGAAAATATTTTCAAAAATATAAACTGGTAGTTAGGCACATACAAATTAAAGTGAATCAATGTCATTTTGTTTGGGAGTGCTGGAGTAATGCAAGTACATTATTTTTTTATAAAATTTTAGTTTTGTACTCATAGTTAGCAAAGATAGATAAATTACGCCGATCATTACTTGAGTTATTAGTAGTTTAATATTCAATGTTTTGAAATACATGTTTACATGTTTAAATACAATAAGGTTTACCACCCGAAATATTTTTTATTGTTGCTATGTCTTATTTAAATAGATTAATTCTGTCCACAGATAACTGATAATGAATATGGCCGAATCTAAAAAGAAATGTAGACAGTACAGTGTTGATTATTTTAAGTTTGGCTTCATTCGGTCATTGTCGGACAAACAATGGCCTATGTACCTTTTATGCAACAAAGTTTTAAGCAATGACGTTATGAAATCATGTAAGCTGGAGGATGAGCTGAGATGATGTCACCCTGATAAAACAGGTAAAGATTTGAAATATTTTCAAACACTCAAAGATAAACTTCAGAAGAGACCTCGGTGGACAGAATGTTTGCTTCAACATCACAAAGAGATGATGATGGTTTGCGGGCGTCGTACAATATCTCGCTACTTATAGCAAAATCCGAAAAACCATATATTATCGGAGAAAAGTTAATTTTGCCAGCCGTTGAAGAGGTTTTAAAAACTGTTTTACACAAACCTGCATTTGATATCATTAAAAGAATTCCTTTAAGCAACTACACAGTTCAAAGATTTATTGATGAAATGAGTTATGATATTGAAAGCTTCTTGTGTAATTATTTGCAAACGATTCATTTCTCTATACAGCTGGACAAGTCAACTTTACCTAGTAATGAAGCATTATTATTGGCATGTTTGTTTTATTATGGATCAAGAAATCCACGAAGAACTGCTTTTCGTGATAACTTTGACAACCGACACTAAAGGCGAATCAATATTTAATGTTTTTAAGGATTACTTCATGATAAAAGCAATCCCTTTATCAAATATAATATCAGTAGCAACAGATGGAGCACCTGCCATGTTTGGGTGCTATTGTGGATTTATAAGCCATTTAAAACAAAATCTATTCGGGGTGTTAACAATACACTGCTTCATCTATCGAAAACATTTAGCTGCTAAAAATCTGAATATTAAATTACATGAATCTCTTCAATTAGTCATTAATGCAGTAAACCGAATTGGAAGCAATGCGTTAAATACGCGCAGTTATTTGCACAGTTGTGTGAAGAAAATGCTGAGAACTTTCATCAATCACTACTTCACATTGAAGTATGCTGGCTGTCGAAAGGCTTATGTTTGACAAGATTTTTTGCACTTCTTGAGACTGTTTTAGAGTTTCTGGATGCTAATGATCCAATTCTAAAAGAAAATTTAATCAAGTGGATGGAAACCAGACATTGCCTATTTAACAGATTTGTTTACTAAATTTAATGAGGTTAACTTGCAGTTACAAGGGGACAGTCTAAATTTGATTAAAACAAAGTATCATTTCAGCGTTTTTTGCCAGAATTAAGCATTGAAGCAAAACATTGGACAGTGTGAATTTTCCAAGTTTTCCAATTTATCACAGACAAACTGCCAGGAAGATGACGTTTTAACCCATGTTTAACATTTAAATGCCCTCTATTCAGAGTTTGAAACTAGTTTTGAGGATGTTTTGACTATGGTAATGCCACAGTGAATCCATATGGTGACATTGAAGAAACGGATGTCGAATTACAAGAAGAACTGATCGGAATAAGCACTAACGAAGAACTTAAGGTACAGTTTAGAAACGGATATCAGCAATTCTGGCTTTAAAAAAACATACCTGTTACTTATCCTGTATTATGGAATATCACGAGAAAGTTTTTAATTGCTTTCCCATCCTCATACCTAGTGGAAAGGGGTTTCAGTGCGGTTACCATCATCACTAACCCAGGAGATTTGAGATTAAACCTAACTAAATTGATGCCAAATGTTGAAAATTTATTATTAAAGCATCAGGACCATCCCTCCCATTAAAAGCATTTATTTTTTGCTTAGTTATTTTACTTAACAGATAATAAATTTTAATTTGGTTCACTTTAATTTGGATTTGATTAATAAATGTATAAAACTTAACATGAGCTTTTTTAAAGTTTTTCACTCTACATTTCACTACAGATAGAAATTTAAATCTTTCAAAGCGAGTATCACTATACCATCTGTCAAAAACACATTTGAAGTTGATCATATTGCAAAAATTCAATATTAGGTAAGCAGGGGGTCTACCCAAGACCGAAAAACATGGCAAGTGGTCTTTGAGACAAAAAGTTTGGGGAATTCTGTTCTAAATAATAATACAGTAAGGAGCAGTAATGATTATGGTAAAAACTTAAGATTAGCAATACAAAGTGAAAAGATACATAATACACTTATGAATTGATGAAATTTTAAAAATTATTAAAAGGTTGAAGTTGATATACTTTAATGTTCAAAAACTGGTTAAACTGTGCTTTCAACAAGCTTAATATCTCATGATAAGTTTAAAAATGTATCAATAACATCATCATAGATCATAAGTTAACGACAAGTCAAAAAAATAGCATATACAACACATTAAAATATCGAGAACAAAAATTGAGGATAACACATAGTTTATATTCCAACACTGATATTGAATAGTTAAATACTGCTAACCTCATAGGTAGAGCGTCTTTCAAAGTGATACAAAAGAATGTAATTGTAAGGTCTTGTACTGTGATTAAAACTTTGGTAATTAATATAAGTTTAAGTATAGAATCTAAGTCTTATTCTTGTTTAGTCCCATTACTTCCTTAACAGTTGATCGGTGTTTAAAAGAAAGCCTATTCAATTCTTGCTGACATGTTTCAGTATGATTATACCATAATCATGGTCACTGTAAAATGAAATTAAAGATTATTAGGAAGACTGCAGGCAGTGAAAAACCATAAAATAACATTATCCTAAAACTTGAAGAAAAAAAACCCAAATAGGTAAACAAACAAACTTACCAAAGTCGTTATGCGGGAACACAAGGTGATGTTACAAATGATAGATTGAGACTAATCGGGGTGTGGTTTATACAGACGGATATGTGCGAAAACAAAAGCCGCCTATGGGGATTTTACAATTCAATAATCCGGCCTATTTCTACATTTAGGCTCAAAAGAATGAATAAGTTTCAAAGTTATAAAAATATAATTAGCAAACCAGCCAAGAATTAAGCACTAACACCAGTGTTCCTGCTCCAAGTGGACGTACACCCATTACTACAAAAATATTTTTGACCCACATGGATGATAAGTTCAGTAAATAGGAAAAGCTTCATTTAATAAGATGCCCAAATAGAAAAAAATACACTTACCCGTGAAAGGGGTTTCTTCGAGACTCAAACTCAAAAATATATAATATATAAAAAAAATTAATAACACAAGAAAATACATTCCAAGCTACAAAACTGCACTTGGAAAATAGCTTTTACATGTCGGAATCACATCTTGATGGCAGTCTCAATCCTCCTTCGTACATTCACGGTGAACAGAAAAAATAATTCTTGCCTTCACCTCGTATTAATTGGCGTTCGAATCCCCATCAGCATTTTATTTTTCTCAATTATCGACTCAACCTCTGCCATCTTGCCCCTCCCTCTTTCTTGTTGCCAACCTTTACTTTCAGCTAACCAGAAATCCAAGTGGGCGGCGCTAGTTGTCATCTTAAGCTGCTTCCAAGCAATTATTTCCACATAGATTGAATAACCGTAGTGGCCACCTACATACAATTATTTGAGGGTTTATCCACTAACCAAGCTGAAAACTGATGAAATAAATTTCATCACAAAAGGAGTAATGGGACTAAACAAGATTAAGACTTAGATTCTATACTTAAACTTATATTAATAACCAAAGTTTTAATCACAGTACAAGACCTTACAATTACATTCTTTTGTATCACTTTGAAAGATGCTATACCTATGAGGTTAGTTGTATTTAACTATTCAACATCAGTGTTGGAATGTAAACTGTGTGTTATCATCAATTTTTTTTTCTAGATATTTTAATTATATTTCAATATGTTGTGTATGTTTTTTTTACTTGTCATCAATTTATGGTCTAATAATTGTTGTTGATGATGTTATTGATACATTTTTAAACTTATCATGACATATTTATGCTTGTTGAAAGCACAGTTTAACCAGCTTTTGAACATTAAAGTATATCAATTTCAACATTTTATTAATTTATCAGTGTATTATATCCTTTCACTTTATATTGCTGATCTTAAGTTTTTATCTAAGTCTTAACCATAATGTTCTAAATAGGCCATCCTTTTACTGCCACTTTTTATACAAGCTTATTAGTTGATATTTTTGCTGAGGTAAGTGAGCGATCAATTTTGTATTGTATGCCTCAACACACAAGTTTTAACAAGGCACAGTAAAAGATCAGTTTCAAACTAAAATTAAATTTGTAGCATATTGGTTTTTGAAACTAGCATTTTGTAGCATTTAAATTCTAATAAAATAGTGCATTGTTTCATCATCATAAGTTATAATACCTTAAATTATATTTTAGCTATGCTTAATATTTTATACTATAAGGTATAGCATGCTTATTGGGTATATTTCAACAAACTAAAACACTCAACCTTTTCTTAATGTAAACCAGGCCTTGATCCTTCTTTATCCTCACTACTATTTGATTATCATATTTTCTTTAATGTTATGTGTACTAATGAAGGGTTTTCACTGGGTGTGGCTAATATAAACTAAAACAATTTTCTTCTTCTCATAATTACTCAAAATATTATTGGGAAATGATTGCTTAACTTTTAATTAGTCATTTTCATTTATGTTAGAAAAAACTGGCAATTGTCCACTTTATCATCACCACCAAAACCATCTTCAATTGTTTCCAGCCTGTGGCTGGGTCACTTTAGTAAAATGACTTGATGTTCCACTATCCTTTCACTATTTACTCCTTTAATCACTTCCATTCTTCGTCAACATTTGTTAACTTTCTGTTATCTGCTCCTCCCATATTTTTCTTGGTCTTTCCTTTTTTTTTACATACTTCATCTTATAATCCTCTTTGGTATTCTCTCCTCTTCTATCTTCATTACAAGATCATACCATCTCAGTCTTGCTTCCTCTACTATTGCACGTACTCTCTGTGCCCCCAATATTTCCCAAAAAACTTTATTCCTAATCCTCTTTATTCTAGGGACAGCTAACATGCTCCTCACAAATTTCAATTCAAAGGTTTCCACTTACCAAGTCCTCCTTAATTCATTTTCTGATTCACATGTGACTATGTACACAAAGTATGCCCAACACAGCACTTACACTTCAAGGACACTTCTCTTAACCACAAAGTGGTGACCTGGTGGTCTATGGGTAAGGTGTCAGACTTCTGTGCTGGGGTCCAGGGCTCAATCCTCGGTCCCGGCACAGATTTATCTGACTAAACAAACCCTTCCTTCACCTCTGAAAAGATGTGTATTAATCACATCTTGGGAATCTGGGAAATGCCAGGCCTCCACCGTGGTTCGGATTCCACGTTAAACTGTAGGTCCTCCATGTCATCTCACAATCACCCTACCATTACACATTAGCGTAAGTGCATACAATCTGAACGGTAGTAAGATGCGGTGATAATAATAATAATCATCATCATCTTAGCCATAAAAGATCTCATACACACCTATGAAACAACTCCCCCTCCTGCCCTCTTCTTATTAAATTTTCTCTACATCCACCCTTTGCCTCATTCTCACTTCCAAGATATTTTACACTCTGTACCTTTCTCAGCTCTACTCTATCTTACCTAATAACTTTACTAGACCTTATCCTCTTCCTTTTCATTACCATAACTTCACACTTCATCATGCTAAATTTCATTTCACACTCTTACACTTCCTCATTCCATTCCTGTAGCTGTTCCTGTACTTCCTCACCATACTTCCTCCATAGCATCAAGTCATCAGCAAACATCACATTTTCACAGTCTTCATCTTTTCCATACCAAGCTTCCTTACCACTTTATTTGTGAGTATTTCCATTACCATTTTCATTTCAAAGAGTAGTTAGTAATGATAAAGCATTTCACCATTTAACTTCATTTTTTTTATTTGGATCAACTTCCTCCGCCCCTTTCTTGTCTTAACACAACTCATGTTATCTTCATACATACTCTTAACCTTCATTACAACTTCTCTTTCCACTACAGTCTCCTCCATCACTTTCCAGACTTTATTTTTATCCACACTAACATATGCCTTCTCTCCATCCATAAATTCCATTACCACAGCTGCATATAGTAGTTATATGGCTTTCCCTTTTCTTCTTGTACCATTTGTTTGTCACCTTCATTCCATTTTGTGCACACAGTTCCATTAGCCTTCTACCTTCCTAATCTAATTTATCTCTCCCCATCCACCATGTTATAACACTTCCTCAAAACCATCTTTCTGTTTCCCAACTTGGTATTAAGGTCTCCCATTACAACACGACTTTCCTTTCACAAGTACCTTTCTAATTATTCCTAAAATCTTTCCTTTTTTTTAAGGGGCATCCAACTTGCCGTTAATACACCTTCAAGAATTCCATTTGTTTCCCTTTTTATATACTTAGCAATTTAATAATTCGATCCCTGAAACTTCACCTCCACTTCCCATCTTAACCCCATTACCACCCTTGCATCATTTCTTCTCCCTTCACATCATTTTCCATTTCGTGTACGTGCATCCTTTCCTCAGCTCCCACACTTCTCTCCTTCTTCCCTTAGTAGTCAATCAATCCTAGAACATTCAATTTCCTCACTGACATCATCTCTATATTCTTCTTCACTCTCCCAGTAAGTGTGCCAGCATTCAGTGTCCCTATTTGCAACTTATGGTTGTCTTTGTGTCCAGTCCAGCATTTAACTGTAATCTTTTATTAATTCTTTTATCTTTATAGCTTTGTTCAGCATCATAATATTATAAATTAAAAGCTTCACTTTTTTAATAGCTAAGTAATGTCATAGCAAGGAGCCACAAAACATGAATGATTAATAAAAAAAAAATCAACGATCGGTTTATTTATTAAAAGTGCTGCAATCTAGAACTACCACTGTCAATAAAATATTTGACAAGATACTAATACCTAACATATCTAAGGCATAACCATTTGTGTCTATTTACCAGTAAACATGCGTGCAGCTTGGACTTGGTAGCTATTAAAAAATACACTTGCTGGAATATATGGCATTTATTAAATCAGTTTAAATTATAAAAAATTTCTTTCGCTTAAAAATTTGTAATATGTTTCGATGCCTTGACTTAATTCTGTCCCAAGAACTTGGCATGAATTGGGTCACGTTTATGAAATGAATGCAAACCAGAGTGTGGTTTCCATTTGATCACATACATCATTCAATTGAAATGTTGATGCAGAATGTTTGTGTTGGTTGCAGCAAATCTCTAGTTCCTGATGCATATCTTGTGGCGATACAAGAGGCAGATCAGTTCCTGACAATGCTTCATGACTTCAGTGCGATGGGAGCTGCCATGAGAAGAGTCATGAACGGGGCACTCACCAACCCACAGGTAGACTTCCATCAACTATTAGTAACTTGTCTAAACTTAGGTTGAACTTGTTGGTAAATTGAACTTTTGTGTAAAAATTAACACTGAATCCTAAAGTAAAAATTGCAAGTAATATGTTTGGTTTGAGTAAGTTAAAAAGCTGTAGGGTAAACTTTAATAGTTGTGTAAACATCGCCACAAAACACAAAACTGTTTAAAATCTTTAAAAAAATCAAGTGATATATTCTTTACTTGTATTGAAATAAAGACCAGGTAGAAATCAAGAGTATCCTAATTGCTTTTACTATTTTCAAACCACAAAACTATTTTTACTAGTAATATTAATAGTGATTAAAATATCACATCACTTATTGTATTATATCTAGAAGAAGGTATAGAAGAGGTGGATAGAAACACAATATGGTTTTTACAATGAAAGTAAGAACACAGTTCACACGTTGCTGCCACTGAACAAAGAGGTAATGGCTGCCTCTTGAAGAAAATCGATCGTTACCGTCCAATCCCCTGACCTAGGTTTCATAAAGAACTATTGTGTTCTAGTGTTACATTTAGTACAGATTCCACTTGTATTTATATCCCCCTCCTTCCTCTCTCCAATTTTATATGCTCCTATCCTCCTCCAGATGAATCATATTTTCATTATCGCCACTTAATCTGTCCATGCACCTTTGACACATTAGTACTTCACACAAGTGAATGGCTGTTGGCACGACCAGCATAACAATATTTTGCGGGAAAAGCACTTTTTGCCACACCTTAAAGAAACACCCATTAGGGTTATATTGTTTTAAGTACTTGTAACACATTTAAACACATATCATTTCAAAGTACAACCTTCAAAAATATTTGTTTTTTTGTGGAAAACATTTTTAGAAATTTAATTCAAATATTTGTTTTGTGCTCATACTTGATATGATCTTTATTCATTATTTCAACCAGTTTAGTAGAATCATCAACTTTTTTGTTTCAGATCTACAAACATCTGACTGAATGCCAGTTGGAAGGCTCAGACTACCAGCGGTACATGATTCAAAGCCAAGACGTATATAAAAAAGCAGTCAATTCCTTACCAAGTCCTGAGCCACCAGATGAGTATAAAGGTCAATGTCTAGGTTAAATAATTTGGAGATAACTTATTCTTGTATTAACTACGCACTAAATACTACATTTATTAGTTGTGTTGATTGAAATTAAGGACATTATGCTAATTATGTAACATATTTTGACCTGGTATTGAACTGCTAATCCCTGAAATTATTTGGAATAGAGTACTAGGCTAAATTATGGTTTGAATTAGGAGGGATAGCCAGCACACTTGCCTTGGTGTTACTAGAGTAGAAATTGTTTAGATAGAACACTAAAAAACACACAAACACATTTTTTAAAGCTTGTCCTTAAAAATGTGTTTGTGTGTTCTATAGTGTTCTATCCAAACAATTTCTACTCCAGTATCACCAAGGTAAGTGTGCTGGCTATCCCTGAGATTGTAAACTATTTTCACAGTATAAATATGGTTCCTGTTGAAATTTAAATCTATAGGAGTCTCCAAAGCTTCATTAATATCAATACAGATTTTATTCAATTCAAATACTCAACTCTAACTAAACTAGAAAAAAAATCGATAGCTGGAAATCCACAACGTCCCTAAAACATATTGATATATTTTTAATCGCAAATCTTGCAAGGTAAAGTAAATGCTTACTTACTTTTAATGTAAGTAAAATATTTACTACAAACTAAGAATAGACAAAATGGACACACATTCTGAAGCATAGTTAAGGCTCTAGGAACAATTTCATAGTCAGAGTACACCTCAAGTGTGGGGCAATACTAACTATAAGTCATTCACGAGTTAAGTTTACCTGGATGACAGCTCGAAATGTTACTAGAAGTAATCCCTAATATATCACTATGCCAACAGCTGACATCTATTACTTTGGATGGCTGTAATGAAAACAGATAGTAATATATTAATATGATAGTTAACCACAGCAATTTAGGCCAATATTATTTATATATTTATTTGAGGTTGGACACAAAGTTAATTTATAGTTTTATTCCCCTTAAAAAAATATTAACACCACTTTCACAAAAACTTCTAACGAACATAGCTTCAAAATGGCGACTGACGAATCTAAACCATATGATTGAACATAACGGTAAACAAGTTTTTTACAATGATGCAGACACGCAGTTGATGAAAATATTTTATTCAGTTAAATATTTCAAAATACGATAAAATAATCATAAAATCATTTATTGTATGTACAACAATGACAACAATTTTATCTCTCCTAAGTAAATATGATGCCTATATTAAAAGGTATTGATGTGTGCACTATATTACACAAAATCAGTAACGTTCCAAAACGAAAAATAAGTACTTTTAATTATCTTTAAAATATTGTTTCGAGTTGGACAAAAAGAAATTATTTAAAAAAATGAAATAGTATGAGAAAACTTAAATTTACATTATTTTTAATGTAATATATAACAGGTAATTAAAGATCTTTACATTTATAACAAAACTGTGATCTTTTACAAGTGTTGGCAACTCAAAACCTAAACATATGATTTTCGAACTTTCAGACAGGTAAAAACCTATTGTGAACGGAATATACCTAGACTCAAATGAACTAGGCCAGTTTTCCATATGAAATTGGCCCACTGCATTCTAGTCTAAGTAGGTGTTGGTCTGGTTTTAGTATAGCACCACACTTGAGGAGTACTCTGACTATGAAAATGGCCCTTAATCACATTTAAAATATGTTACAAAATCATTTGTGTTTACTAAGTATTATAATCAATCGCACAAAAGTATAACATTTTTAACTTTTTAAAAGACTAATCTATTCTTAAAATCCTTTGTTTAAAATCATATGTGGACTGTTATCCACTTGTGCAACATAGAAGAGAGACTTGGCGATAGGAATGCACATGTGGAAGTAGGAAATAGTATCTAAAGAATATTGATTTTCCATGTACTTTAAGGACTAATAAATGAAAAACAAAATATTCAAACTGTTAAAAAATTCGGAGTTGGGCCAATAAACACTTTTGCTGATTCCGACACATATCAATTTTTGGATGTAAACAATTTTTCATTCATTAAACTCTTAGTTATAATTTTAATAAACATAAACAAATTATCAGTTTAATAAACTTAAATATGCTGTGGCAACTATTTGAAAATGGAGACAGTGGAAGTTCAAGTTAGATAAGTGATTTATACCTCTATGACACAGATTCAAAATGTTCTCACTTTGAGCATAAATTATCATTAATCTATACTAATATTTTCAAAACTTGCACAACGTTATCAAAGTCAAAGTTTTCATATTTTCCATGAAGAGTAGATAATAATAATAATCAGTAAAATTTATATTTTAGATTATATACTTAAACCAAATAATAGTGATAAACAACAAAATAAATATTCTAAAGTATTTAAATTTAGTTAACAGTTAATATTTACAGAATAAGTACTTAAGGTGGAAAAATTATCTAAGCATTCCATTAGTAATGAACTAGTGTTGACATTTTAGATACTATCACTCCTTAAATTTAATTCTTTCACACTTTATCTTTCTCTTGTTTGTTGCTCACAAAATGTCAACTTTTAAATCCACCCTTTAGCGATAGCGCTCTCTCAGTCACTCTGTCTCACTTTCAAACCATCAAGTATCACCACAGACAATCCTTTCAAATATCTTTTCTCTCCCTAACCTGTTAACACTCCCCTCCCCCGCACCCCCTACCCACCCCCAATCTTCCATTCTCCTTTACATCCAACAGTCCTTTTCCATTGGAATTACCAGCTCCAACAATCGATTTTCCATTGATAATCCCTTACCCATCGACAGTATCTTCCCTCTCGTCAAGAATTAACTGACCTTGTCTGCTACCAGGTCCAGCCTAAAACTGGTGAGTCTCCACTACCTGATTTCTTGCTTATATCGTTGAAAAGATTGGTGAAAATAATCTGGTTCAAAATTCTGATTATTGGCTCAACTCATTGTGCCATAGTAGGCCAGTGATTCGATCAGCAATCAGCAATTGGCATTGGCCCGACCCAAAAATAAATGTAATACACCAATTGGTAGGTCAAAACATAACAATATTCTTGGCAGTAACCAATCACAACTCTGGTTTGAAAATTTTAGATAGATATGTTTAATAATGTATATGTTTTTTGTATTGCGAGTTCGTATTTTTTTGATCACTATTTGTATATGATATTTATACATTTAATAAATAAGGGTCTGCTTGCTTGGGTTGTTTCATTTGAGTCGAACTAAAGTCGAGTATTTCTAAAAACTCCCGAGTTTGAGTATATTCATAATTTTAAAATGTTGAAAAGTATATTAAAACACATGTTCTTAAAATATGAATGACACCCATTTTTATACAGACTAAATGTTGAAAACAAAAGTTAAATAACGGAAATATAGGTTTTTAAATTATAAATAACACTTATAACACCATTTAAAAATAAGAACAACACTCATATGTAAATCTAATAAAAACAAATTAAAATGGTTTCAACTCGCATGTCCTTGAAGACATTAAAATCACACTCAATTATAAAAAAAAAGTTAATAAAACAGATAATTGCTTGATGACTTGGAATTGTATAACAACACAGTGTAGAAATACTGTAAAATGATGTAAAGTAAGTGATAGTGAAGGAAGCCAACCTGAAAGGCTAGCTATACTTTATTCACGGTAGGAATTACTCCCTGAAAGGTCTTTTTTACTACAAATATCCTACTATACAATAGATTTCTGGTAGGGAAAAAGGCCTTTCAGAAAACAATTCCTACGGTAAACGGACTTTAGGTTAGGTCTAGATAATAGCACACCTCTCTCTTCATGTCGTCTTAAACTTTTACAATTTACGCTTCTTCAAAACTTCCACAGTTACACACTAGTTTGAATTTTCGGGAATACTACTTTTTCATTAATGTTGCTTCATAGGAAAAATAAATATTTTTGAAAATTCAAAACAATGTGCGACTGTAGAAGTTTGAAGAAGTGTAAAAGTGTAGAAAGAAAATAGAGAAGTGTGTTTATATCTAGACCTAAACTAACTCTCCTTTCAGGTTGGCTTCCTTCACTATCACACTTTACATTATCGCACACTGTTTCTACACTGTATTGATAAAAAGTTAATAAAACCGATGTTTCACTAAGCTAATATTTCCCCAAAATATGCTCCAGTAACTTAATTTACCCTATAAAAAACTTAATAATCATAAACAATTGGAATTTCAAGTGTTTCGTATTTCATTTATTATTCCTTATTGTAATCATGCATGATCACGTCTTTCATTTCCATTCCTCTATGCACACTGTACAGGTTCTTGTTAGACATTATTTTATTGAGAAATTTACTTTATTTGAATTTTTAATGCTTATAAAAGTTGATGCTGATACTTTAAAATTAAGAATAATTGGGCTAAAATAATATTTCTAGCTAACAATATGAAATAGTAAATGCTTTTTAAATATAAATGTTGTAAGATTGGTAAAATATGTATTCCAATAAATAAGACCAACATTGATTTTAAACAGGTTAACCAACATAAGTCTATAACTAAATAGTAACTAAATTAGATCTAGTTTTGTAGCTAAATATATTAATGAATACGAGTTTTAAACAAATTAAATTTGGAAACATTTAATAAACTAATATATTCTTGATATTACATTTTTAATTTAACATGAATTATGATTTGAGAAAGGGACCAGATAAAAATAGTAAAAAGAATCATTCACTTATTTAGATATTTTTATTTTCATTGCTTTGTCATGGCAATACAATTTAGCAACTTCAATCAAGTATAATTTAAAATGGATGACAATATTGAATAAATCTACCAGCCGAATGTGGTTTAAAGCTCAATTACGTTACTAATGTGAAAATTTAATCAAATTCTCAACAATATTTTAAGTAACTGAATGATTTATAATAGGAAATGCTAATATTATTTCATTAAAATAGACTATGCTTACTATTGCGTTTTAAAAATTGATTATTAAATACATCAAGTAGAAGCTCGAAAATGACGAGCCTAAAAACTTTTGCTGTTGATCTCAAGCTTAAGCGCCGAGCTCGGCTCGAACCACGGCATACAAGTACTCGCAGTGCCTTATTAATACATTTATGAATACTTATTACTTTTTTCATACATTTAGTTGCATTTTAAGAATTACTCTTACTAAACAAGATATGATATTCCTACCATTTTTCTAACCAATTTACCCAGGTCTTAAACACCGTTTTGTTTTTTAATATCTTTATTATTTAAATTTTTTAATTTTCTTTAAGAGGATTTATTTGAGGGATACTTTTTTTTAATATAAAAGCAAGTACATATAAAAATCCATAATATTGTTCCAGGAAAAATTGATAAAAGAAATACTATAATGTTGATTGTGATTAAACTTTAACTTTCTAAACCATTTTAAATATCATATAAAAATGTATAATTTTCTCAAATGTGTATAAAGAAATATATACCTATAAACAATTTGAGTTTACAAAAATTATTCAACTAATATCTAAGGGAGAAACCTGAAGCAGAGTATGTTCTTATATTTAACGGAAAAAAAAAGTGTCAGCATTGCTTTTAAAAGTTGAGACCAATAGGAACCACATATTCGTTGAAAAACACCAATTTTTTCCACCATCATGTGATCCTTTTAATGGGTTATTATTAAAGATTTGACGATTCTGAAATTTCTCATATTTGCTACAGAATAAAGAACAAAGAGGACACTTTTTGAGTGATTGAATGATTTTTTTATGACATGTGCAAGGGAATTAATTATTTTCACATAATTTTAATACTCATTTTGTGATTTTTCTCTAAAGAGAACTCAAATGTCATATGTTTCAATTCATATGATTCTACTTGATTGAATAAAATTGTGATTTCAATTCCAAGTCTTCAGGTTTGGTCCTAAAGGTGTGTATACACTAGAGGCAACTTTGCAGCGAGACAGGTAGAGGCCAAAAGTGCAAGCTGCCTCACTTCGATGTACCATCAAGATTTGGCTCAGTCACATTACACTCGTTATGTTCGCCGACACAGCCGATGCATTGTCGCTTCGAATTTTCCTCTAATGTTACCCTAAGATACTTTATTGTTACTCTTTTGAATTCTACTACAGGCAATTTATCAGCTTCATTTTTAATTTTGTTTGTTGCAGATTGTCCATCACTCCAGGAGCAGCTGGTCCATACAACATTCTTAGAAGAACTAGTATTCTGGACTGTTAAATTTGAGTTCCCGCAGAAGATGGTTTGTTTATTGCTCAACATGCTCCCCGACACAGACTATAAGGTAATATGCTACAGATGCCACATTTACCACTCCCAACCATGGTAGCTACAGACAGGGAAAACCTGGAAAAGTCAGCGAATTTTTGGATGACAGGGAAAGTAGGGAAATGTCAAGGAATTTAACTAAACATAAGTAAACGTCAGGGAATTAAAAAATATGTCTAAAATATTACATTAATTTCGCAATTAAACCCTAAAACAAAAGTTAATAACACCTACATAAAATAACATTTTAATTTTTAAAATAACTGATAAAACTGCTTATGTTTAGTAGATTCAAACTTTTTTTTAATGTGTGATCAATAATAACAAAAGTCATTATCCATCATTAAAACTGTAAAAAAGTACCTAGTCAGGGAAAACTGAAAAATGTTGCCTGAAAAACCTGGAAAAATCGGGGAATTTTGTAAAATATGTTTTGTAGCCACCCTGTCAACACAACCATTTTCATTCAAGTTTGGAACAATGGATCCTCTTCTCTATTTAAAAAATATAATTTAGAGACGGTCACATTGGCTTGCGAATGGTGTCTAAAGTTATTAACTATGCGTATGCAAAGCTTTGAAAATTTCAACTTATCCTCTAATATTCGCAGACTTCAACTTGGTTTCAAAATTAAAATTTCACATTTGAAAATTATAAATCTTCACATATAAAAATATTTCATTTCAAAATCTGTATTAATGTTAGGTTTTAGTCATTAACTACTGTTATGTCTGCTCAATTTACCCTGAACTGTAGCAAACACCTTTTATTGTTTCACTTTGTCATAGCTGCACCCTACTTTATAGGAATAAAGGGTAGGGGTGCAAGCTTAGACAGCAGAAATAACTTGAGCAGAAACAATTTTATTAACAATGGCAGTAAACATATCATAAGCAAACAATAGTGGATTATAAGATTTTGGTTGTCTAGTAGTTAGGCGGCACAGCGCCCTAGTTAGTTACTTAACACACAGACGATACCAACACAAGGTTGGTGAACGCCTCAGCATAGCAGTTTGAGAGGGTTAGCTGTGAACGCCTGGCCCACCATCCTGGAGAGTCATTCTCATTGCAGCATATAAAAAAAAATATCCCAGAAGGCTACCCATAAGGCTAGAAGTGACAAATACAAGGAACAAGATTAAAATTTAGCAGGAGGGTGTACATTTACTAGGGTACTAAGCCTGCGACAAGGCCGCTTAAGAGTCCCATCAAAGGGGAAAGAATGCCTGTGACCTGTGCGAGCTAAAAAGGCCAAGCATCACCCAGACACTCCCCCGAGAATATATAATAACAAGGCCCAAGGCAAAAGGTCGAGTGGGCCGAGTAACATACCCGACCGACTCGATTAGGAAGTTAATTAACATCAGGCACTCCCAGTGATGGCAGCGAGCCGTTCACACACAAGATCTGCTTGACATTAACCCTTAATAGCCCTAAACGCTTCAGCGTATCTTACATTATACTAACTAGAAAGACCTTCCTCGAGCCCTTGAACTAAATAAATCATCCATTTAACCTAGAGGCTGGCTAATGACCAAACATAACAATATACTATTCCATATGTCCATTAGAAAAACACAGGCAACTCATACAAATGGTAGGAGTATGGTAACAATTCATATACAAACAAGGTCTCTCTGATTATGTGGTTTAACTAACCATATATTTCTTAGAGACTGGTGACTTGATACGAGCCAGCCCGCTGTTCATAGTAAACATGGGACAGGCTATTATCACCCAGCCAACAAGCACAATGTGAAACTAAAGTTACCTAAAGGCTCTATACAATTACATATAATAAAAAAAACTCTAGGACGACAATCTCAAATCGAGCTACAATTACTATAACGCTCCAAACCAATATACCTATTAAATAACTAAGGGTAGATCTCCATGGAGCCTAGCCTGCTACAAACCTTCTAATTGTATGGATAACCAACACATCTCGCATCTTTACACAATTTAGCACGTTCTAATAGCAGTGTGTCCTTGTGCACTTCTCTCCGGTGTGCCTCAATCAAGCGTATTATAATCGGCCCCATGAGCAGCCAGAAACTCCTGGTGAAACGTACCAACAACGAGCCAGTTGCTAACTAGTGGGAGAGTACCAGCATGGTACTAGTGATGAACCAGCAGCAGACAGGAGATTACCAGCAGCAAACTAGTGGAAGAGTACCAGCAAGATACCAGTGATGAACCAGCAACATACCAGCAGCAGACAGTAGGAGAGTACCAGCAACATACCAGCAGTGAATCAGTGGGAGAGTACCAGCAATGTACCAGTGATGAACCAGCAACATACCAGCAGCAGACAGTAGGAGAGTACCAGCAACATACCAGCAGTGAATCTGTGGGAGAGTACCAGCAAGGTACCAGTGATGAACCATCAGCGAATCAGTGGGAGAGTCCCAGCAAAATACCAGCAGAGAACCAGTGGACATGTACGAGCCAGGCTTCGACAGTTGTAGACAATTTATCAAGGCAAGAGTGGCGAGGGCTAACTGCTTTGGGCCCAAGGTTGCCATCCTAGCGATGCCATAGTGACTATATAGAGCAGCGACAGTCAGCTGTATAACAGGAGAACACTGCAAATATTTAGAGACCGTAGAATACTTGGTCTAAAACGATATGTCTTCCTCCAGTGTTGATAGTAGAATAATATATCTAATACTTTTTAGAACAATCGCCTAACACTCCCAGACCTGGACTAAAAAAATGGGAGTTAGGAGGCATGGAAAGTAGAGCCGGACTCACCTCAGGAAGAGCGCGCATGCGCACCCATCGAAGAAAGAGGAAGGGGAAAGAAGACATATGAACGTCAGATATTACCCCTCTTCCGAAGAAGGGGAAATTGGCACGCACGAGCAATTAATAGAGGCTCGTTAAGGATCAAAGAAGATAATAAACATTGGGCAAGAACAAGGGGCATACACTCAATAGCCAAAAGTAATTAGAAGTATATGTGCCAGAAAAAGATTACATACCAGTACACTTGTGTGAGCTAATTGACGTTAGCTCGGCACATAGCTTATAATTAGATACAACCATAGTGTATTCTGGCAGGAAAAGACTGCCACAGCTACCTTTCAGGGTAAACTGAGTACAATTGCTCTTTATTAAACTCTATTAATTAATCTTTAAAAAAATATGTTATATGTCGTTGTTTATACTATCTCCTTTTGATTAATATTTTTTCCAGATCCTTCTTGAGAGTCTGTGTTTTTTTCACCCCTGATTTCACACTATACACGCATTCAAATAACTAAAATAAGTAAAAAAGTCTAATCTTTTGAGTTTCATATACTCTCAAAGAAAGGGATTAGTGAAAACAATTACTAAACGGCAACAGACTGTCATTCACTGTCCTGTAACTCCTGTCATATTAGTACTACTCAGAAGACTGTCTTCCTTTACTTGCCGCAGACAAAGGTATTAAAACTTAAGCCAGCTCAATGAGGGCAATAACTTTTTAAGCTCAGGCCTCCCCCTTCACATTTTGTACCTTCACTCAAGCTTTGTGCTACCTAAACAAGAACTCAAGCAGAGAATCATGTTTTCAAGCTTAAACAACCAAAAATTTATGTTTTTTTAAAAGAATAATTATGTTAGAATGATATTTCTTATTGAAAGTTTCAATTTTTCTGTTCACTAAAACTGAAGTTGAGGGTTCATCATAAAGGCATTTTTTAATACATATTGAAATGTATGTGGGTTGGGACCAATGAATTAGGTTCTCTGTAGCCGAATGTTGATTGTAGTCTTTTATCTCAACTTCATACTCTTGGTACTCTAAACCTATTGTCAACAAAATCTGTTTTACTCATCTGCTGACCTAGAAATTTTATTGTATGCACAATATCTTCTTTGTTAGGTTCTTATTCCCCCCCACCCCCCCCCCCCCCCCCCCC